>CALYLW010000760.1:93252-204977 GCA_944989445.1 Ampullaceana balthica | reverse complement strand
TTACAGCCATCACCACCACCCAATACTGCCCTGATGACGAGGTCCCAGGCTGTGAGACCAGATACACTGAATGCAGTGAGACCTGTGCTGTCTTCAGGAAGAATTCAACATGTTTCCAGGATGAGGACGATGACTGTGTCGAGAACTGTGTGTGTCCAGAGGGTTACAAGAGGTTAGTTGTTTTTTTGTTTTTTTTTAAATCCATTTGAAAATTTCTTATTCAGCCAATGTTCACCTTTTGCTAAAGCTAAGAATAGATTATACAATTATTCTTCCTGTATTAAATTATGTGTCTAGCCCATTGGTGCTGTCCAAGGTCTGATGACTTGCTAATGAAATTTTTGTATAAACCACACGTTTTTTGATCCTCTAAACTCTATCTAAATACATTAATATTATTAGTGTTCTTACTCTCTCTGAATTGATCCAAGTTTATCCTGGTGCAAGCATATCCTATTTTGTTGTTGGAGTTCAACATCAAATTAAGATCAAGAATTGTGACAAGGAACTTGTATTTAAAAATATTTTAAAATGCAATTGATTATAAATAATTCTAAGCACTCGGCAGTCGTTATTTTTATTTATTTTTATTAAAAAATATAATTATTAAGAAAACTTCCCAAAAATAATAGTCATCAGGGAACAATTTAATCAAGAGTGTTCTCGAAAGCCACATGAAATTTTTTTCCGGGGACCATGCCGACCCTGAGGCTGTAGCTGGGTTCCTCCTGGATTACATAGTAGATAAGCTTATAACATTTTTAAAAACTTATCTTACACCAGAGATGCCAATGGTAAATGTGTTCAACAAGAGCAATGTGAGTGCTATGATGGCAACACAGCTATACCTGTAGGAGTGATATTCAACAAGACAGAATGTAGCTACTGGTATGTCATTGCCTTTATGGTTGATATTTACACATAAAAACTGAATGTGGAACTTATTAAACAAAGGAAAACAGAATAAGTCCTTTTCCCTTTTTTTTTACCACGTTTTTATTAACTTGCTTTCGTTCCTGTTTGTCCATAATTTTTCAAATCTGCCAACGTAAAAATTAAACCACTTCTGATGGTCCTAGAGATCTCAAAATTTTACCACAGATAGATCTTGGATGACAATGCATTGTATCAAAATTTCAGATCGATCGAATGTACTGTTAATAAATTATTGAACTTTGTAGTTTATCTATATATAAGCATATGTATTATCCGTGTGCTCTTGTTTACATTACATTCACATGCTAATTTCACACCAACCCCGACCACATCAACCATGTTTAACATCAAGGGGAGATCACTCATTTCCAGTCTGTAAATGTTTGTCGACCAATGCGTATTATATTTGAACATAATCAATACTTCAAAACTCACCATAGCAGACTAAAAAGAATAAAATAATTAGAAGTAAAGAAAAGATTTTTAAAAACCACGTTTTTTAAGCGGATTACAAAGAAGAAAATAATTTTGTTTTCACACAATCGTGAAGGAAAAATCTTTTTCTGGATTGATAAAAATGTAAAACTTATATGCTCAAGTACTATGATGTAATAGGACTAAAAACGTGGGCGGGCGCTTTTTAGGCGTTTGGCTAAAATGATTAGGGTTTACAAATGACGAGTAAGAAAATGAGTGAATTGAATTAGTTAAGCCTGAGAAGCGCCCGCCCTCGTTTTTAGTCATATTACATCATAGTACTTGAGCATATAAGTTTGAAATTTTTATCAATCCAGAAAAAGATTTTTGCTTCACAATTCAGTGAAAAAAATATTTATTTTCTTCTTTTTAGTCCGCTTATAAAAACGTGGTTTTTTAAAAATATTTTTTCTTACTTCTATTTATTTAAAAATAATTTTGAGGTTTCATGAAAATATTCAGCAAAGGCCAACATTTTTTTCATACTTTTAGTATGTGGCCACAAGTTTACATGTCTGAATCTCAGAATTTGAATTTTAAAATTCTAATTACTTTGCATTTTTTTTTATTGCTAATCACTGTTCCATCATCTTACTGTACCCACAGCAATTGCACTGAGAATGGAATTAAGTGTAACAGAGAAGAGGAATGTAAGTAAATTGATGATCATTAGTTCTTCTTTATTTTATTATTTGAAATATACATAAATATACATGAATATTTAAGCTTTTTTTAATGAAATATAATATCATATATAATTGCACAGCTGTAGTTTATTGTTATTTTTGTAAATATATTTTAGTGTTACATGTAAATAGAACTCTAAACATTCTTAGTCCGTCTCTGCTTGTTAAGGTTGTGAGACAACAGAGTGGTCAAGCTGGTCGAACTGTTCTGTGCCATGTGGTGAAGGAATCAGGAGCAGATCCAGGTAAAGAGAAGTAAAGCTTGCAACTAACACTCTTCTTTTTTTTTCATCACGAATGATAAGGGAATGTGCCCTTTGGCTCATAGTAGTAATGTATGTAACTATAATTATATATTTCTCTTTATGTAGGCGTTCTCACAGTAATTAATCTTGTGTACAATAATTCACTGAAGAATTCGTTTATCCAAAACAACTTTAATATATATATATGTGTACACACAGATATAATTTGAGGTAATATAACGTGGAAATCTTGAATCATGCACCATACATCTTTCCTCGACGGAAATCTACACACAACTGTTCGCCCAACACTTTCAACCAATAGAAATGCTCCTTTCTTCCCGCGTCCACCATTCATGTGACCTTACGTCACAAAATTATGTTAATCAGATGTGACATTCACCCCCATCCTTCAAAAAAAAATGTTTATGAAATACAACATTTTTGGTCTTCATAAAATCAAATTAATCTATATCTATATTCAAATATTTATCATCAATGAACATTCATTTTCTTACATACAACTTCTGGATATAGAATCAATAAGAAAAAATCTGTAGGTTTGCAACAGTCTAAACATAAAAAATAATGAGAAAAAATCTGTAGGACTGCAGCCGTCTGTCTACCTGTGCTGAAAAAGTGAAAATGGAACTTTAAACACATCTGTAATTTTGTGTAACTAAAATATTTAAACACTCAATATTATTAAAATTAACTAATAATCCAGTGGAATTCAAACACTGTTCCTTGTCCATTGTTCAACAAATAACAATATTAATATAACTACAGTCTCTGTTTGTATCCTTTAGCAATTCACAGACTAATGTTAATACATTCTCTTATTTTATCATATAGTAATTCACAGAATGTCTTTTTAATACAGTCTCTGGTTTTATCAGTTAGGAGTTCACAGAGTGTCTTTATTTATTGTCATTCTACTTAATATGTCTGCAACCACATTGTCCTTTCCCTTCACAGGTTTAATGTCAAATTTGTAGTCGGCTAATAGCATAGCCTAGTTCACAGATAGTCATTCTTCAGTTGACGAGTATGAATTCAAATCGATGGGCTTTGAATGTTTCTTCAGACTGTTAAATGTTCAATAATTCACCAACCATGACTTTGATTATGTTCATTCACAATATCAATTCCAGCATCTTAAATCAGTTTCTTAGCTTTTAAAATGTCATTTTTGTTTCCAGATAATTCAATAGAATTTGGAACAGATGAGTCACTGTCAGAAACTTTTATCTGAAAAATATTTTTTGTATCTGTGTCTTTGATTTTGCTTAATACACAACCAATTGTTCTTCCTAATTCAGATGATTTCACACAAATGGTTTCAGATTCACTAGTACCATCTCTTTCTCTGCTACTATGGTCTTCATTTCTTTTATCATATACTTGATTTTTTATAGTGGCTAAAATGTCACTAGTTTCTGTCTGTGCTCGATTTAACTTTATTATTTTTCTATCATTCATGTCTTGGTTTTCATTCTTTCTCCATAGTTGATCATAATTTCTTTTTCTGGAGTCAAAATTGTATTTGCCTCTCCATGATCTTCTGCTTTGATTATAATCTCTATTTATGGAATTATGATTATTTCTTTCTCTCCATGATTGTCTTTCTTGATCATAATCTCTGTGTCTGGAATTATGATTATATTTTTCTCTCCATAATTGTCTACATTGATCATAATCTCTAGGTCTGGAATTATGATTATATTTTTCTCTCAATGCTTGTCGATCTTGATCATAATCTCTATGTCTGGAATTATGATTATATTTTTCTCTCCATAATTGTCTATCTTGATCATAATCTCTATGTTTGGAATTATGATATTTTTCTTTCCATGCTTGTCTACCTTTATTTTCAAAGTGATCTTGTCTTGACCTTTCTTCTGTTTTCTTTCTTATAGGGCTGCCATTAGGTGACACCCTATTTGGTTGTCCTTTATTGTGGTAACACTGCTTCGCCATATGTCCTGGCTTGTTACAGTACCAGCAAATAGTTTGTCTGTTGCCTTGGTTTGGCAGACTCTGGTTTCTCATACCTTGCCTTTTTTCTTGACTTTTAATTTGTATTGCTGCAAATATGTCTTGTCTCTTAACCATTTTTTCTTTCTGTTCAGCTTTTCTTAGCTTTTCTTTGTCTTTAGCAATTCTTTGATTTTCTATTTTTTCAGCTATTCTTAGCTTTTCTTCTTCTTTAGCAATTCTTTGCTTTTCTTTTTCTTCAGCAATTCTTTGATTTTCTATTTTTTCAGCTATTCTTAGCTTTTCTTCTTCTTTAGCAATTCTTTGCTTTTCTTTTTCTTCAGTAATTCTTTGATTTACTTTTTCTTTAGTTATTCTTAGCTTCTCTCTTTCAATTATGCGTCTTTGCCTCTCTTCTTCTTCAATAATTCTTACTTTTTCTTCAATTATTTTTACTTTTTCTTCAATGAAATCTCTCATTTCTTTTCCCTTTAGTCCGATCTCTTTAGCTATGGCAGTGAGTTCCTTGTAGTAATCCATGTTTTGTTTGATTGAATAATATTAGTTAAGCAATTTGGTAAGGAATTTATGTATATGTTGATAAAGTTATAAATCTTCCAAATGAAAAATCTTGAATTCGAAATGTTAAGTTCAAATAAGTGACACGTCTAAACCATGAAATCTAGTATTGACAAGATGAGACAACAAAAAGAATCCTCACACAGGATCTTTAGTATACTTTATATATACGCTCCCTCAGATTGACAAAATATATTAAATGGTCCAATCGTTTTGAATAAAAGTCACTTGGTTAAAATTTCAATTTTTGAGTAGTTTTTAAACAATTTAGTTCATTCCATTAATCCAAAATTGCAATTATCAAACTCTTCACACAATGAATGGATAAAGATTCCGCTTCTTTATTTATAATTCACACTTCATAATTAATAGTCCATAGCTTCTCGATTCGATGTTATGTTTACAAATATTTCCTGGAATCAACTAGCATTGAGCCTGTTGACGTCACGACCTATATATGTTCACCGTGTGTCACCATTCAGTAAGCCTATACGACGCAGATTCCAGCACTGTGTAGTATGCTTGTACTGTCGTCGACTGTGACGTAGAACAAACTAGGCGACCTAGTTGTATACACCGCACTTCGTGACCATGTGCTTGTATGCCGCCATTTTGAAATATTCTTGTATTTTCATTGAACCACAAAAGTTTATTCACAGCTTCTTACGAAGTTGAATATTCAAAAAATACGATAGCTGCTAATATTTCTTCTTTTAATGAATACTTTCCTTTTTTGTAATATCCAATACTTATTTCCACGAAACCTCTTTCTTAAAATCTCTTGTACAGTGTTCACATAGAACTTTTACTTCTGCACCAATGTAACTATATAAATATGACTATGTCACACAATATTAATCTTAGGGCACTATTATCCCCTGAAGAATTCGTTTATCCAAAACAACTTTAATATATATATATATGTACACAGATATAATTTGAGTTAATATAACGTGGAAATCTTGAATCATGCACCATACATCTTTCCTCGACGGAAATCTACACACAACTGTTCGCCCAACACTTTCAACCAATAGAAATGCTCCTTTCTTCCCGCGTCCACCATTCATGTGACCTTACGTCACAAAATTATGTTAATCAGATGTGACAATGTTTAGGATGTGTCCTTTGGCTCATAGTAGTAATGTTTAGGATGTGTCCTTTGGCTTATAGTAATGTTTAGGATGTTCCTTTGGCTCATAGTAGTAATGTTTAGGATGTGTCCTTTGGCTCATAGAAGAAATGTTTAGGATGTGCCCTTTGGCTCATAGTAGTAATGTTTAGGATGTGTCCTTTGGCTCATAGTAGTAATGTTTAGGATGTGTCCTTTGGCTCATAGTAGTAATGTTTAGGATGTGTCCTTTGGCTCATAGTAGTAATGTTTAGGATGTGTCCTTTGGCTCATAGTAGTAATGTTTAGGATGTGCCCTTTGGCTCATAGTAGTAATGTTTAGGATGTGCCCTTTGGCTCATAGTAGTAATGTTTAGGATGTGTCCTTTGGCTCATAGTAGTAATGTTTAGGATGTGTCCTTTGGCTCATAGTAGTAATGTTTAGGATGTGCCCTTTGGCTCATAGTAGTAATGTTTAGGATGTGTCCTTTGGCTCATAGTAGTAATGTTTAGGATGTGTCCTTTGGCTCATAGTAGTAATGTTTAGGATGTGCCCTTTGGCTCATAGTAGTAATGTTTAGGATGTGCCCTTTGGCTCATAGTAGTAATGTTTAGGATGTGTCCTTTGGCTCATAGTAGTAATGTTTAGGATGTGTCCTTTGGCTCATAGTAGTAATGTTTAGGATGTGTCCTTTGGCTCATAGTATTAATGTTTAGGATGTGCCCTTTGGCTCATAGTAGTAATGTTTAGGATGTGTCCTTTGGCTCATAGTAGTAATGTTTAGGATGTGTCCTTTGGCTCATAGTAGTAATGTTTAGGATGTGTCCTTTGGCTCATAGTAGTAATGTTTAGGATGTGTCCTTTGGCTCATAGTAGTAATGTTTAGGATGTGCCCTTTGGCTCATAGTAGTAATGTTTAGGATGTGTCCTTTGGCTCATAGTAGTAATGTTTAGGATGTGTCCTTTGGCTCATAGTAGTAATGTTTAGGATGTGTCCTTTGGCTCATAGTAGTAATGTTTAGGATGTGTCCTTTGGCACATAGTAGTAATGTTTAGGATGTGTCCTTTGGCTCATAGTAGTAATGTTTAGGATGTGCCCTTTGGCTCATAGTAGTAATGTTTAGGATGTGTCCTTTGGCTCATAGTAGTAATGTTTAGGATGTGTCCTTTGGCTCATAGTAGTAATGTTTAGGATGTGTCCTTTGGCTCATAGTAGTAATGTTTAGGATGTGTCCTTTGGCTCATAGTAGTAATGTTTAGGATGTGTCCTTTGGCTCATAGTAGTAATGTTTAGGATGTGTCCTTTGGCACATAGTAGTAATGTTTAGGATGTGTCCTTTGGCTCATAGTAGTAATGTTTAGGATGTGTCCCTTTGGCTCATAGTAGTAATGTTTAGATGTGCCTTTGGCCATAGTAGTAATGTTTAGGATGTGCCCTTTGGCCAGTAGTAATGTGGCACATAGTAGTAATGTTTAGGATGTGTCCTTTGGCACATAGTAGTAATGTTTAGGATGTGTCCTTTGGCTCATAGTAGTAATGTTTAGGATGTGTCCTTTGGCACATAGTAGTAATGTTTAGGATGTGCCCTTTGGCTCATAGTAGTAATGTTTAGGATGTGCCCTTTGGCTCATAGTAGTAATGTTTAGGATATGTCCTTTGGCACATAGTAGTAATGTTTAGGATGTGTCCTTTGGCTCATAGTAGTAATGTTTAGGATGTGCCCTTTGGCTCATAGTAGTAATGTTTAGGATGTGTCCTATAAGCGCTACATGCAGAAGATCTGAACGTGTTGATGTCTGTTTAAAAGCCAGCAGAGATCTGATACTACTAAGTCTATAACGATATAAATGTTGTATTACAGTTTCCTTTCATTTTTCTTTGTTTTGACCATGGAAAATTTAAGAAAAATTTGATTACTTTTTTATTTGATAGCATTTTTGAACAACAGCTTGCATGCAACAAGCATGCTAGTCTGGCATGGATATGTTAGCACATGCATTCATATTCCTGGAACATGTCTTTTTGAATGGATTCAGCTATCACAACAATGTTTGCCTTTGAAAAGTTCTTTTTTGAAGGATACAGTTATTATAATGTTCATTTTTCCAGTAAGACTAATTTATTGAAGGTTTTCTGAACCTTTTTCTCCACATTTCCATTTTGATACAACTGTCCTCAATAACTTTCAGAACTGTTGGTCCAGGCTGCTCTGAGGAAGAGAGTAGTTTTGAAACTCAGATATGCAAGCTGGGTGACTGCCCATGCATATATGACGGGAAAGTGTGGGAGTCAGGGTGAAAAGATTGTCGATAATCAGTGCCGTCAGTGGTAAGAAATGCTGAGTTATTTGAAAGGCTTTGTCTGTACATGTATTATGTTTTCTCAAAAGTTAGAATGATACCTTTTCTGTGGATCAAACTTTGATCTAATGTGAGGGTGTTGTTTTGTTATTAATTAAGAAATACCAAGCACACAAAGTTAACATTAATTAAAGAAACTCCAATATTTTTTCCAGTGTCTTTCTTTTCACAGCAGCATTAAATTTCTGATGATGGAAACAAAAAAATACATGAAAGCAGGAAATTTTAAGAAATGTCATATAACATTGTAAAGTAACTGTTAAAATTTTTAGAATTTCACTAATGACTGTTTATGATCCTGACATAAAACATTTTTACAAATAATCACCAACCAAACAATATGATATCCTAAATGATCAGCAAACTTGAAGAAAATTCAAACCAAGGCGGCTGAATCATAAATATTACTTCTTTGTGATTTTTTAGATTCACCATCTTTGGCACTACAGCCCATGTATGCCCAATAGCATTCCTCCACTCAGACCAATAAGTGGCCATTTGTCCTCATGCCCAAAGTCACTTCTGCTTCTCAGCTTCTGTCTGTGTACATGTACTATATTTGCTGTCCTGCAGGTTCGCATTCCTTATAGGTGACCCACCCATTAATGTCAGGGGCACGGTGATCGAGTGGCGTGCGCCCTCAGCTGGTGTACCGATGGTCGACGGGTTTGAATCCTTGTGAAGGCAAGGATTTGTTCCCGGGGCCTAGAGCGTCCCTGAGTCCACCCAGCTCAGAATGGGTACCTAACACTAGTTAGGGAAATAAAGGCAGCTGGGTAATGCGTGGAACCCTCATAGCCGTGGCCTGTGAATGCTGCATCACTTGCCAACAGGCCGGCATGGTCTGTGGACGCAATAATCTTCATTATAGAAGGAGCGTCTGTATAGATAAGACAATGTCTGTTTTTTAAATTATTAAAACCATAGGGGGGCCTTCAAACAACCTATGTATCTGGTGGCTTGTGGAACTTCTTCAAAAGTATTTTTTCCAACAATGGTGTAGAAACCTTTTCTTTTTAGGGATTTCCAATTTTTCCCCAAGCATACTAAGAAACTGTTTATGGTTCAACCTGTGATTGTGATACTTTAATTTGATAACCCTCAATAATTTGGGTGCATAGTGTCAACAACTGTTCCCATGGTTGAGTGGCATGCACGCGTGGCCGGCGTTCTGACGGGAACGGATTCAAATCCCTTTGAAAGCAGAGACTTGTTCCCGGAGCAGGGAGTCCCTGACAGGGAAACAAAGGCGGGTGGTTAATTTGCCATGGCCTGTGAATGCTGCGTCACTTGCCAAAAGACCGGCATGGTCTGTGGACGCAATAATCTTCTGTACAGAAGGAGTGTCTGTATAGATAAGACAATTAAATAGATGCAAACTTATTGGATTTTAAAAATTCAATATTTAATATGGCATCTTTTTTCTGTTGTTCTAAACCAGTTATTGCCTTAATGGAGAGATGCAGTGCACCCAAACAGAGATAGGTATGTATATTTTTTTGTGGAATAAACAGAATGAAATTCTGCTTTAACTGTTTTTATTCTCACTAGCAGAATGCCCTCATAATAATAATAATAATAATAATAATTGATAATTTATATAGCGCTGTATCCCAGTAGGGAACCAGGCTCACAGCGCTTTACATTGAGATCATAACATACATATAATAATTAAATAACCATTCATACCATAATAACAACATGAAGGACAGTACATTACACACAAGCTAGATAACATTTTGATCCTTCATTTTACATCAGATCCTAAATATAATCCTCTGGTATTGTGTGTAGTGCAAAGTTTAAAGCAAAGAACAAGCAAATGTACAGACAAGCCAAACAGAGATTCATAATGCAAATTAATTTTTTCATAACCTTCAAAGTTATCTAACTATTCATTTTAAGTTCTGGTTTAAATATACATGTTACATTTGTATAAAACATTTAAATAAATTTGAAGTGCCCCAAACAATTTCTTAAGCTTTAATTATGGTCAAAATACAAGAGTATGCCCACATCAGTACAAATAAACAATTACAGTCTACATAAATAAACATAAAATATGTTTATTCTACCTAGTGAAATTCACTATATTCTTTTCTTTCCTTTTATTATGTTTCATGGGTAGGGTAAACTTATACCGTGCACAGTAATTCACTATATTCTTTTCTTTCCTTTTATTATGTATCATGGGTAGGGTAAACTTATACCGTGCACAGTAAATGAATTAATTGTTTATTTCAGGCATTTGCCAAAAAGTTACACTTGTATCGCTCCTAAAATTCAAAATTGACATGGTGTTGTTTTGTTTTTTTTACATAAATTGCTTCTGCGTTTTTTAAATCTGAGTTCAGGTTTTAATGTTAATAATCTTGTTTGAAGGGCAGCAAGACTCTACTGGGACATTCACGTACACCTCTAAGGGCAATTTATCTTTTAAAGTCGATTCTCTGTTTACTGACATCAGCATTTGTTCAAGGATCAATCACCTAGCCATTGTTACACAGTTTTGACATGTCCATTGCCTAAGGCTATACAATATATTTTACATGAAAGAAACCCTTCTGCTGTAATTAAGTTAAGCATTCTCAGTCATTCAATTCTACCTCCACCAACATTCGGCTTCTTCTCTGCCTCAGATAACTTCAACGAGAACCACTATCATTTCAAACTACTCCAGACCTTCATAAACTACATCAAAGTATTATACAGAATGCACTTGAAAAGAAAGGGTCGATGATTATCTAGCAGTCATCTCATACTTGAGAATTACCAATACTGTATATGCTAATTATGCAATGGGGATGGGCTGAATTCCCAACTTCCGACTGTGAAGTTTGAATATATTTATTTGGGTCTCATCATTAGAAAATAAAGAGTGTTGCTCTGATTTTGTTTTTAAAAACTTTGCGCACGTTAACTGAATCATGACACAGGGATAGGCACGGAATAAACTCTTTGCTTTTTCTAATGTTGCCATTTACTTACTCTTAAACATCGTTTCTTCCCACTAGGTAATAAAACATGGACCAGTGATGTCTGCACTAAACTGTGTTTTTGCAATCACACCACTGGAGATGAAGAGTGCATAACTATTAATGACAAGTGTTCTGAAATAAAAGAAAACTGCCATAATGTAAGCCTAAATACTTTGAGAAATGTTTAGCCATGTTTTAGATTACCTATGTATTTTCATTACTGTAAACCTAAAATGTGTGCTTGGTAATATGCCAGTCACCTGCTCTGTTGTCTTGCTTTCATTCACCATTAGTCTTTATCTTCTTCATTTTTTCTGATCACACCCATAAACTTAACATTTCTGTAAAAGTTGGGAGTAAAGCCATTGTGAGGTTGTTAACATTTCTGTAAAAGTTGGGAGTAAAGCCATTGTGAGGTTGTTAACATTTCTGTAAAAGTTGGGAGTAAAGCCATTGTGAGGTTGTTAACATTTCTGTAAAAGTTGGGAGTAAAGCCATTGTTAGGTTGTTAACATTTCTGTAAAAGTTGGGAGTAAAGCCATTGTGAGGTTGTTAACATTTCTGTAAAAGTTGGGAGTAAAGCCATTGTGAGGTTGTTAACATTTCTGTAAAAGTTGGGAGTAAAGCCATTGTGAGGTTGTTAACATTTCTGTAAAAGTTGGGAGTAAAGCCATTGTGAGGTTGTTAACATTTCTGTAAAAGTTGGGAGTAAAGCCATTGTGAGGTTGTTAACATTTCTGTAGAAAAGCCATTGTGAGGTTGTTAACATTTCTGTAAAAGTTGGGAGTAAAGCCATTGTGAGGTTGTTAACATTTCTGTAAAAGTTGGGAGTAAAGCCATTGTGAGGTTGTTAACATTTCTGTAACAACCTCACAGTGGCTTTACTTCAACCTTTTTCTCTGTTAACAGGACACACATACTCTTAAAGAGACTGATGACCCATGCTGCCCTGAATGTGTACCCATCATGAAGCCGTGCTCTTACACATTAAAGGATACCATCGAACTCAAGGTCAATGTCACTGGACATGGCTTGTGTGTTTCACAAACCCAGGAAATTGGAGTAAGTGGGGTTATCCATTTTGGTATATGCATTTAATCTCATGGCTATAGAGGGCCACACAGGCCTTACATCATATAGGTATAGAGGGCCACACAGGTCTTACATCACATGACTATAGAGGGCCACATGGGCCATACATCACATGGCTATAGAGGGCCACACAGGCCATACATCACATGGCTATAGAGGGCCACACAGGCCATACATCATATTTGAAGAGAATCCTACATTAAATTAATCAAATTAATCAGTGTTGGTCATATTATTTTAACTCATTACTCTGCTGTACACAAAAATGTTATGCCATGGGTCCAAACCATTGATTAGGTAAAGGTATCCCTTCTATCGAAATGTCTTGTGTGGCAAACGTAATGGTGCATCAGACTAAACTCTTTTCACATTTGCACATTGCATGTGATCCTTCACAGCTCTAGGATAATAGCGTGGAAGAACTAATTCTTGTGGAGTGGGTAAAATGTGGTTTTAAAAAGCTAAAATATTCTAAGAAACCAAGAGAATGTTCCAAGGACCAAAGTCATGGTTGCAAAACCAGTAGTACTCATGACAGTTTATTAGGAGACATGGAGATTGTCAAGGGTATGAAAATCACGGTTGTTAACTGTTGTTGCAATTTGTTGATACCTTAATACAATCGGACCTCTCTAAGTCGAAGTCAAAGGAACCCGAAAAATTTTTGACTTAGTTCGAGTTAGGGTGGCGTAATAGGCTCAGGTTATTCTAGGACAATGTTGATATTGAGAGGGGGGGGACAGCCATACCGGCTAGAAGGCTTGACGGGAAAGAGAGGCGGTGTCTATGTTTCATATGAAAGGAAGCCAACTTGCTTTGACATACGGACACAAGTCAAGCCCGTGAGAGGAGACACCTTCCCTCCCCTCCCCCACTTTGCTCCCTCCACAGTGGGAAGGGGAAGTGAGATGTTTCTTTTAAAAAAGCAAGTCCCAGTGCTTGCAAGAGTCTCTTAATCCCTTGTGGAATGCACTAAGATAAGAATTTGCGTCCGTTTATGTGGCTCTACGAACACGTGTTCTGAAATGTCACCCCAGAATAATAATGCAAATGCCTTGGGAAATTCGACTAAGGGAGGCTGGAAGCCAAAAATCATCGAGTTAAAGAGATCTAAAATACATTAGTGTTATGGAATTTGGCCGGGACCTAACAATTAGTTTGATATAGGGAGGTTTTCGACTTAGAGAATTTCATATTTATATTAGTGAGGTCCGACTGTATAATAATATGTTATGAAATGTGTTCACTCGATGAGATTTAATGAGTTGAGTGAGGGACTATACTCGTATTACGGTGGGTGTGGGTTTTAGTCGGAAAAAAAGGGGGGGGGGTGACACAAGAGAGAGAAGAGTATGGCAGAATGTACTAAGAGAGTAAGACATGTTTAGAGTACTGGAATATTTGACGAAGAGATCACAGCGTTAGAATAGAGGAGATCACACTCAGTGATTGTGATATGTTTTAGACATTTATATTTGTGGATATATATTGATACTACTTTTCAAGATCTGGAATATACAGTAACAAAGTACTTCAGAAATTATATGATACGCTGGTGTTCAGGGCTTGCATTTCACCCATTATGAACGGCACTGTGACAGTTGAACAAAGTATATACCACAGGCAACCAGTACACTCAACATGGGGGGGGGGCGAGAACTGGTTCTCCGACTGGCCAAGAATGTCACGTCTTGGCATTACTACTTTGCCCGTTTGGCAGACCGGTTCACTGCAAGATCTCCACTGTTTTTACAAGATCGTCACTCTGACCACCGAAAAGGCAGCTGTCTTGACACCATTCCTGCGTCAAGACAAACTCCGTAGTATACACACCGTAGTATACACACTTTGACTACGAGACAAGATCACCGGTAACAAGATCACCATTTACTACAAGATCATCACCCTGACGACCGGGTTGGCAGCTGTCTTGACACCGTGGTATACACACCGTTGTATACACTTTTTGACTACGAGTCCAGGTCCCCTGTATTTACTACAAGATCGTCACCCTGACGACCGGGTTGGCATCTGTCTTGACACCGTGGTATACACACCGTTGTATACACACTTTGACTACGAGTCCAGGTCCCCTGTATTTACGACAAGATCGTCACCCTGACGACCGGGTTAGCAGCAGTCTTGACACCTTTCCTGCGTCAAGACCAACACCGTTGCATACACACTCGGTGATTACGAGACCAGATCACCGGTATTTACTACAAGATCATCGGCGGCGCAGCTACTACGACTAATTAAGCAAACAATGTGGAAAACGGACCATCGATACCACGCATTGGATTCTTCATTGTGTCATCACAGGGATATAAGCACTTAAAACTGTGACATTCATTATTCACTGTGTGATAGGAATTCAAGTCAAGATAAGTATTTTAGTATTATTATTACATTGTTATATAAACATAATAATATAGTATTTTTGTATAGTTCAAATTAGATTAATACATTGTATTAGGGGCTGCCCATAAATGAAGTCACACGATTTTGGCCAATTCCCGACCCAACCCTCCACAATTTTTTCCCCAGGTCACACTCTCGAAAGGTTATAGAAGTGGAACTTTTATTTAAAGTTGTGCGTTTTGATGTGACGCCACAGTTCTTAAATTCCCCCCTCGTTACAAATCGTCACAAATGTGTAACAGCCCCACCCCACCCCCCCCCCACCCCTTTTTTTTTCATTGCAAAAATAGCGGAAATTATGGATTTGAGAGGGAAAAGTTTAAGGCTAGAGGGGCAGGAACTAGATAATTTTTATAAGGAGCAATGGGGAAAATATGAAGAAGAAGGAAATAGAAAAAATGGAAAGGCACAAGATGAACGAGAGAAAAGAACAAAGAGTAGGAAGGTTGTTAGACACGCAGTTAACATAGTACGAGACATACATGGAGAGAAATTACGGGGATACTATGTTTAGAGAGGGGGAAATTATTTGGTAACTTGGTAATGAGATTTCCGTACTCAGGTACACAGGGTGTACCATAATTGGGTGCAGGAAGAATTTAGTGACTAGACATCAGATAGCAGATAGATGTTACCACTAATAGTTGGAACTGTGCGAGACTACCAAACGGCATACAAAGAGATTGATACTAAGCGTGTGAAGGGCATATTTTTGGCTGCATTATTCGGCAACCCAAGGGCTGATCTGATTAAAGGAAATGTAGAGGCAGAGGGAAAGAAAGGATCTGAATTTCAGTACGGAAATGTAGTAACGGGAGCGCAAAGGAAAGAAATAGAGAAAGATAATGATATAACAAAAGAACATTTCAGTAGGAAAATACCAGAAACATCGGGGAATATAAACATGACCCATAACTGCGCAAATATTGGGATGAGGCAAATAACAATAGTGTAGATTAGTGTAGAACATACAAGACGCGGACTGGTTACCTTTCAAATTAGATACTTACATCGAATATTTACTAGCCATTCCAATATTAAAGTTGATTTTATAATTTAAAAAAAACAGCTAGTAAAGACATTCAAGTAGGATACAAAGTACTAATCCTGAAGTCAAAGAAAGAAATTAATTTGACATTGTACAGTATACATTTAGAGGGATATTATGAATTGACCAATGTAATATCCAAATTCAATGTTGAGATAAAAAAGGGGCTAAAAAAACAAAAGCACCACTTCAATACAAGTGTCAGGTATTTGTAGAGAAGTGGATGAATCATCGTTGATAGTGGCATAGAATAGATATAAGGTTATGCATGACGGGGCAGTGGTAGTAATAACGGAGGACAGAAGAGATGAGGAAGAACCGTCTGTACCAACAATAAATGTGGAACGGTCCACAGGGTTAGATATTAATGCAGACCTAAATGGTAAACAGAAAGTAGAACTGGAGGATATAGTTTATGAGTTTAAAAAGATTTCCGAGATTCCGGGAAAAACAACATTAAGGGACCATAAACTCGCGCTGTTAGAAATAAAACGATAACATTGAAACCCTACACCAGGGGTCGGGAAACTTTTTGTCTGAGTGAGCCATAAACACCACATATTTCGAAAAGTAATTCTGTGAGAGCCATACATTATGTTTAATACTAAAAATTTCAAGTAAATGTGTGCATTTTGTGTAATTTCAACACTAAAAGTACAATAATTATGTCTCTGAATTCTGTTTAACAACATTGTTATGCTGTTGTTGTTTTTTTTATATGCAATTAATATGTAGATCAAAGGAGTCTATATAATTTTATATAATCGAACATTTGTCTGAGAGCCAGATGCAGCCATCAATAGAGCCACATCTGGCTCGCGAGCAATGGTTTCCCGACCCCTGCCCTACACCATTCCAGCACATTTGACAGAAAAACTAAAGTGGAAAAAAATCAAATTGATGTTTGACTTAGGGATTATTGAAGAGTCTAACTCACCCTATTCTTCACCTTTAGTGTTGATAAAAGAAAGATGGCCCTGTACGCACTTGCGTCGACTATAGAAGCCTTAGTAATATATAACGAGAACCGTTGCTAAAGTCATTCCGAATCAGGGTGTTATATTAGCTCACATGACAAAATCGTTTTTGGTAAGTTAGAGTAACAAAGGGTTTAGAAGCTTTTGGATAAGCGTAGGTCGCAATAATCTTCTGTATAGAAGGAGCATCTGTAACAGACACTGGCAGTTACCTGTACACAAAGACAGTCAGGTAAATAGGTTTTTCAAGGGCTAGAGGCGTTATACCAATTTAAATGTATGCCCTTTGGATTAACTACTAAAAGTACACTTACTTTATCTCTACTGGACTACTTGGATTTCACCGCAGCTAAGTGTTTTTTTAATTAATTCATTTTATTCGTTTCATTTGTGTACTATTTGTCCGTTGAGGAAGGCTCTTTGCCGAAACGTTCGCTGTTGTGTTACGTCCTGTCAGGCCTACTAATACCCTGTTTTTATATTATACATTTACCGGATTAACTACTGCCCCGGCAACATGTAATAGAATGATAAGAAAACCCTTCAGGCATGTAGAGAGTGTAGAAACATATTTTGATGACATATGTGTACATACAGAAGACTGGGGAAAATACATTAAGGTCCTAAGGCAAGTTTTTGAAATCCTGAGAAAAAAAAATTAGTTTTACAGTGAAACCAAGTAAAGTTGAGTAAGGGAACACGTACATTAATTTTTGGGACTCAGTGTAGAAAGGGGACTACTGAAACCAGAAGATGCCAATGTAAATAGAGTGTTGCAAATAGAAAACCCAAAAAATAAGAAACAGGTTAAAAGTTTAGTGGGTCTCATCCAGTAGCGTAGCTATGGGAGGGGTCCAAATTCAAAATTACCCACGGGCCCCCACTTGAGGGGGGGGGGCAAAGGATTGTCCGAAAAAAATTATTTACATTAAATATTACGCCACCGTCATGCAATCTTGATATTCACGCTGCTATAGAAGTTAGTGACACTGTTACTAATATACTGTACCAAGTTGAATTGAGACTTGTATATTTACTAGCAACAAAGCCCGTCAAAGGACGGGAATAAGTGTAGGGCGACCTGTGAAGTTCATGGTAAGACATCACAACATCCACGTCAACTGACTCCAAAATGAAAATGAAACGTCACCAGTCGTCGTTTCAACCAGATGCTTTGTCCAGAGACCCTACCTCCACCACCACACCGCAGTCTGTCCAGAGACCCTACCTCCCCCCCCCACACCGCCGTCTGTCCAGATACCCTACCTCCCCCCCACACCGCGGTCTGCCCAGAGACCCTACCTCCCCCCTCCACACCGCGGTCTGTCCTGAGACCCTACCTTCCCCACCACACTGCGGTCTATCCAGAGACCCTACCTCCCCCCCACACCGCGGTCTGTCGAGAGACCCTAGCTCCTCCCACCGCGATTTGTCGAGAGACCCGCCGTCTCGACGGGCAATACATCTGTATCATGTCAAAAATACTATACATTATTGTTATAATAAATAACCCGTAAAAACAAAGTTTTTAACTACAAATCACAACGCGCACCGCTCAAAATAAACTCTAGGAAAAAACTGCACACAAAAATAACACGCTTTGAACGTCCGCGTAAATTTGTTCAATATGTAAATGAGATTTAAATTTTCTCCGCTAATGATTGGCTGTAGGAGTTTGAGGGACCAATCGCTATCGAGGACCGGACAGAACGGACGTAAAATTGCCTTTTATTATTATAGACTAAGTACATTATCTCATGTCATGGTGTCGAATGTCAAAATGCAGGGCCCCCCAAAGAGGCCAAGCCCCCCCCCCGGGGCCCCAAATCTCTAGCTATGCCACTTGTCTCATCTCCTATTACAAAAAAATTATACCTAACTTTTCAACGCTAACTGCACCCTTAACTGACCTGACAAAGAAAGGCCAACCGAACAATATCCGTTTGGGCGAATGAATGCCAAAATTGACAAGATTTAATCCAGAGATATGTGAGTAGTGAACCCGTCTTAGTTTTACCAGACAGCATCATAACGTTTATAGTGAGAACAGACGCATCCACGAAAGGTATAGGAGCGTGTTTATTACATTACAACCCTAGAGACACCACCCTCCAACCAGTCAAATTCATCATTAGAAAATTGATGAATAGAGAAACAAGATACTAGAGTTAGACCGTTTAGAGAGAGAAAGTGTGTTTAGCAATAATATGGAATGTACAGAAATTGGAATATTAAAATATTTGATGGGTTCAAAACTCATCTGACAATGTGATCGCAAACCTCTAAAAATATTCAAGAACAGCTACCCTCGCCCTCACTAACTCCAGAATAACGAGATGCTTATCAATATTCCAGGAGTTTAATTTCGAAATACAGTACATCAAAGGTGAATAGAATGTAATAATGGACTTGTGGGTTGACGACGATGAAAAGACAAGAGGTCAAGGACAGTTAATTTATTTTCCCCGCGGAGGGTGGGAGTATTACAATGGCTGAAATGAATTTGGGATTATTCAGACACGATAATTACAACAAGGGGGAAAGGAGGGGGATATTTAAAAACTAGGTTAAAGAAGCCTTAATAAACCTTACAATTATTGATGACAAGTATCAGTTTTTGGTAATGTACAAAATTGTAAATGTGTAATTATATGCATGATAATATAGAATAAGCATACTATGAGACAGAGGTCGATTTTTAGATAAAAGAAATAATGGATGAGATGAAAATTACCATTTGTGTGTGTGTTTTTAGTATTACTATTACAGCTGTTAATGTATTGTGTTACTGAATTAATTTATTAAGAAGTACAAATGTAATTAAGAAATGTCTTGTACGACTCTTGATGTAAAAAAATCGTCTGCATTGATGTATAAAGTAGATTAGTATTTTGGAAGTCGGAGTAAGCTTTGCTATTAAAATGTAATTCACATGTCTTTGATGTACTCTGTCAGAGTAATAAATTCGCTAGATTTACTTTGTCGTAATTAGGAGACATTAACTTTTGGACACAGATGTGCATACATTTTTTTTTATGTTAGTCTGAACTATCATCGGCATCCTTCCGTCTCTAGAGACGATGGTGCATCACCGTTGGGTTGGGTTGCATTTCCTCGTGTTGCTGAGCAGTCCTATCCTTGAGTGACAGTCTTTTCCACAGCTTTTGCACACGAGTTCTGTGCTTTCCAATGTTTTGGCCTTTCTCCTAGCTCTTCTGTTTGTAGCCTCCTCCATCCTTCGCTCCTCGGCTATGACTGTTACAACTGTGCGCCGCGTAGATCGGTCTTCTGCTTTGCATTCCCAGTCACTTATGTTTATTCTGGCTGCTTTCATGTCTCTCTGGCAGACATCTTTAAATCGGAGGCGTGGGCGACCTGTCATCCTCTTTCCCGATGCCAGTTCTCCGTATAGGAGGTCCTTGGGGATACGACCCGGGCTCATTCTTTTTACATGTCCTAGCCATCTCAGGCGTCTTTCACTAAGAATTGAGAACATGCTTTGGATATTGGCACGCATTAGGACTTCACTATTTGCCACTTTTTCCTGCCATTTTATGTCAAGGATGCGACGCAGGCACCTGAAATGGAAGCTATTAAGCTTGTGCTCATGGGATGTATTAGTGGTCCATGTTTCGCTCCCGTATAGCAGCGTACTGATGACACAGGCTCGATAGACACACAGTTTGGTTTTCTCCGTTAGCTTGATGTTTTGCCAAACCTGTTTATTTAGTTTAGCCATTGTGGCAGCTGCTTTGCCATTTCTACTGTTTATTTCGTCCTCGATGGAGTGTGAGTTGGAAACCTTGGACCCCAAGTATGTGAAGCTGTCCACAACCTCCAAATTTTCTTTGTCGATATTGATGATAGGACGAGATCATGTGTCTTGGGCCATGATGTTTGTCTTGTTCAAGCTGACAAAACATTATAATAGCGATTGGCTTAGCTGTTGCTTTCGTATCATGTATAAGGTCCTTATAAAACTTTGAGCATTACTTTTATACATAATACGACCCCGTTTTTCCCCTCTCTTTGTTGATGTATAAAATTGTGTACTTATTACTATTACGACATGCTTTTTTTTTGGTAATTTAATTCATATGGGATATTATTGTGACAACAAGGTATTGAATATTTTTCATATTCGTAACACTATGGATTAATTTGCGATGCAAGGTACAGCGATTCCATGCCCTGACTGTGTTTTTTATGTGAGATTCTACTCGGGAGTAGACTCTAACGGAAGAGAGGTGGAGGGCATATGTCAAGTGTATGAGAATCACCGTTGTTAGCTATTGTTGAAATGTGTTGACACGTTAATGTAATAATATGTTTTGAAATGTGTTCACTTGATGAGATGTCATGAGTTGAATGAGGGACTATATACAGTGGGTGTGGGGGTTAGTCGGAGGCGATACAGTAGAGTCACGGAAGACATACAGAGATGAGAGAAGAATAGGGGATAGATAATAAACTAGGAGATAAATACATGTTGAGAGTACTGGAGTATTAATATTAGACGAAGAGATTGCAGCGTTAGAATAGAGGAGATGACTGGGTGATTGTGATAATATGTTATAGAGGAGATGACTGGCTGATTGTGATAATATGTTATAGAGGAGATGACTGGGTGATTGTGATAATATGTTATAGAGGAGATGACTGGGTGATTGTGATAATATGTTATAGAGGAGATGACTGGCTGATTGTGATAATATGTTATAGAAGAGATGACTGGGTGATTGTGATAATATGTTATAGAGGAGATGACTGGCTGATTGTGATAATATGTTATAGAGGAGATGACTGGCTGATTGTGATAATATGTTATAGAGGAGATGACTGGCTGATTGTGATAATATGTTATAGAGGAGATGACTGGCTGATTGTGATAATATGTTATAGAGGAGATGACTGGCTGATTGTGATAATATGTTATAGAGGAGATGACTGGCTGATTGTGATAATATGTTATAGAGGAGATGACTGGGTGATTGTGATAATATGTTATAGAGGAGATGACTGGCTGATTGTGATAATATGTTATAGAGGAGATGACTGGCTGATTGTGATAATATGTTATAGAGGAGATGACTGGCTGATTGTGATAATATGTTATAGAGGAGATGACTGGCTGATTGTGATAATATGTTATAGAGGAGATGACTGGCTGATTGTGATAATATGTTATAGAGGAGATGACTGGCTGATTGTGATAATATGTTATAGAGGAGATGACTGGCTGATTGTGATAATATGTTATAGAGGAGATGACTGGCTGATTGTGATAATATGTTATAGAGGAGATGACTGGCTGATTGTGATAATATGTTATAGAGGAGATGACTGGCTGATTGTGATAATATGTTATAGAGGAGATCACTGGCTGATTGTGATATGTTATAGAGGAGATCACTGGCTGATTGTGATAATATGTTATAGAGGAGATCACTGGCTGATTGTGATAATATGTTATAGAGGAGATGACTGGCTGATTGTGATAATATGTTATAGAGGAGATGACTGGCTGATTGTGATAATATGTTATAGAGGAGATGACTGGCTGATTGTGATAATATGTTATAGAGGAGATGACTGGCTGATTGTGATAATATGTTATAGAGGAGATGACTGGCTGATTGTGATAATATGTTATAGAGGAGATGACTGGCTGATTGTGATAATATGTTATAGAGGAGATGACTGGCTGATTGTGATAATATGTTATAGAGGAGATCACTGGCTGATTGTGATAATATGTTATAGAGGAGATGACTGGCTGATTGTGATAATATGTTATAGAGGAGATGACTGGCTGATTGTGATAATATGTTATAGAGGAGATGACTGGCTGATTGTGATAATATGTTATAGAGGAGATGACTGGCTGATTGTGATAATATGTTATAGAGGAGATGACTGGCTGATTGTGATAATATGTTATAGAGGAGATGACTGGCTGATTGTGATAATATGTTATAGAGGAGATGACTGGGTGATTGTGATAATATGTTATAGAGGAGATCACTGGCTGATTGTGATAATATGTTATAGAGGAGATGACTGGCTGATTGTGATAATATGTTATAGAGGAGATGACTGGCTGATTGTGATAATATGTTATAGAGGAGATGACTGGCTGATTGTGATAATATGTTATAGAGGAGATGACTGGCTGATTGTGATAATATGTTATAGAGGAGATGACTGGCTGATTGTGATAATATGTTATAGAGGAGATGACTGGCTGATTGTGATAATATGTTATAGAGGAGATGACTGGGTGATTGTGATAATATGTTATAGAGGAGATGACTGGCTGATTGTGATAATATGTTATAGAGGAGATGACTGGCTGATTGTGATAATATGTTATAGAGGAGATTACTGGCTGCCATGATTGTGATAATATGTTATAGAGGAGATGACTGGCTGATTGTGATAATATGTTATAGAGGAGATGACTGGCTGATTGTGATAATATGTTATAGAGGAGATGACTGGCTGATTGTGATAATATGTTATAGAGGAGATGACTGGCTGATTGTGATAATATGTTATAGAGGAGATGACTGGCTGATTGTGATAATATGTTATAGAGGAGATGACTGGCTGATTGTGATAATATGTTATAGAGGAGATGACTGGCTGATTGTGATAATATGTTATAGAGGAGATCACTGGCTGATTGTGATATGTTATAGAGGAGATCACTGGCTGATTGTGATAATATGTTATAGAGGAGATGACTGGCTGATTGTGATAATATGTTATAGAGGAGATCACTGGCTGATTGTGATAATATGTTATAGAGGAGATCACTGGCTGATTGTGATAATATGTTATAGAGGAGATGACTGGCTGATTGTGATAATATGTTATAGAGGAGATCACTGGCTGATTGTGATAATATGTTATAGAGGAGATCACTGGCTGATTGTGATAATATGTTATAGAGGAGATCACTGGCTGATTGTGATAATATGTTATAGAGGAGATCACTGGCTGATTGTGATAATATGTTATAGAGGAGATCACTGGCTGATTGTGATAATATGTTATAGAGGAGATGACTGGCTGATTGTGATAATATGTTATAGAGGAGATGACTGGCTGATTGTGATAATATGTTATAGAGGAGATGACTGGCTGATTGTGATAATATGTTATAGAGGAGATGACTGGCTGATTGTGATAATATGTTATAGAGGAGATGACTGGCTGATTGTGATAATATGTTATAGAGGAGATGACTGGCTGATTGTGATAATATGTTATAGAGGAGATGACTGGGTGATTGTGATAATATGTTATAGAGGAGATCACTGGCTGATTGTGATAATATGTTATAGAGGAGATGACTGGCTGATTGTGATAATATGTTATAGAGGAGATGACTGGCTGATTGTGATAATATGTTATAGAGGAGATGACTGGCTGATTGTGATAATATGTTATAGAGGAGATGACTGGCTGATTGTGATAATATGTTATAGAGGAGATGACTGGCTGATTGTGATAATATGTTATAGAGGAGATGACTGGGTGATTGTGATAATATGTTATAGAGGAGATGACTGGCTGATTGTGATAATATGTTATAGAGGAGATGACTGGCTGATTGTGATAATATGTTATAGAGGAGATTACTGGCTGCCATGATTGTGATAATATGTTATAGAGGAGATGACTGGCTGATTGTGATAATATGTTATAGAGGAGATGACTGGCTGATTGTGATAATATGTTATAGAGGAGATGACTGGCTGATTGTGATAATATGTTATAGAGGAGATGACTGGCTGATTGTGATAATATGTTATAGAGGAGATGACTGGCTGATTGTGATAATATGTTATAGAGGAGATGACTGGCTGATTGTGATAATATGTTATAGAGGAGATGACTGGCTGATTGTGATAATATGTTATAGAGGAGATGACTGGCTGATTGTGATATGTTATAGAGGAGATCACTGGCTGATTGTGATAATATGTTATAGAGGAGATGACTGGCTGATTGTGATAATATGTTATAGAGGAGATCACTGGCTGATTGTGATAATATGTTATAGAGGAGATCACTGGCTGATTGTGATAATATGTTATAGAGGAGATGACTGGCTGATTGTGATAATATGTTATAGAGGAGATCACTGGCTGATTGTGATAATATGTTATAGAGGAGATCACTGGCTGATTGTGATAATATGTTATAGAGGAGATCACTGGCTGATTGTGATAATATGTTATAGAGGAGATCACTGGCTGATTGTGATAATATGTTATAGAGGAGATCACTGGCTGATTGTGATAATATGTTATAGAGGAGATGACTGGCTGATTGTGATAATATGTTATAGAGGAGATGACTGGCTGATTGTGATAATATGTTATAGAGGAGATGACTGGCTGATTGTGATAATATGTTATAGAGGAGATGACTGGCTGATTGTGATAATATGTTATAGAGGAGATGACTGGCTGATTGTGATAATATGTTATAGAGGAGATGACTGGCTGATTGTGATAATATGTTATAGAGGAGATGACTGGCTGATTGTGATAATATGTTATAGAGGAGATGACTGGCTGATTGTGATAATATGTTATAGAGGAGATGACTGGCTGATTGTGATAATATGTTATAGAGGAGATCACTGGCTGATTGTGATAATATGTTATAGAGGAGATCACTGGCTGATTGTGATAATATGTTATAGAGGAGATGACTGGCTGATTGTGATAATATGTTATAGAGGAGATGACTGGCTGATTGTGATAATATGTTATAGAGGAGATCACTGGCTGATTGTGATAATATGTTATAGAGGAGATCACTGGCTGATTGTGATAATATGTTATAGAGGAGATGACTGGCTGATTGTGATAATATGTTATAGAGGAGATGACTGGCTGATTGTGATAATATGTTATAGAGGAGATGACTGGCTGATTGTGATAATATGTTATAGAGGAGATGACTGGCTGATTGTGATAATATGTTATAGAGGAGATGACTGGCTGATTGTGATAATATGTTATAGAGGAGATGACTGGCTGATTGTGATAATATGTTATAGAGGAGATGACTGGCTGATTGTGATAATATGTTATAGAGGAGATGACTGGCTGATTGTGATAATATGTTATAGAGGAGATGACTGGCTGATTGTGATAATATGTTATAGAGGAGATCACTGGCTGATTGTGATAATATGTTATAGAGGAGATCACTGGCTGATTGTGATAATATGTTATAGAGGAGATGACTGGCTGATTGTGATAATATGTTATAGAGGAGATCACTGGCTGATTGTGATAATATGTTATAGAGGAGATGACTGGCTGATTGTGATAATATGTTATAGAGGAGATGACTGGCTGATTGTGATAATATGTTATAGAGGAGATGACTGGCTGATTGTGATAATATGTTATAGAGGAGATGACTGGCTGATTGTGATAATATGTTATAGAGGAGATGACTGGCTGATTGTGATAATATGTTATAGAGGAGATGACTGGCTGATTGTGATAATATGTTATAGAGGAGATCACTGGCTGATTGTGATAATATGTTATAGAGGAGATCACTGGCTGATTGTGATAATATGTTATAGAGGAGATCACTGGCTGATTGTGATAATATGTTATAGAGGAGATCACTGGCTGATTGTGATAATATGTTATAGAGGAGATCACTGGCTGATTGTGATAATATGTTATAGAGGAGATCACTGGCTGATTGTGATAATATGTTATAGAGGAGATGACTGGCTGATTGTGATAATATGTTATAGAGGAGATGACTGGCTGATTGTGATAATATGTTATAGAGGAGATCACTGGCTGATTGTGATAATATGTTATAGAGGAGATGACTGGCTGATTGTGATAATATGTTATAGAGGAGATCACTGGCTGATTGTGATAATATGTTATAGAGGAGATCACTGGCTGATTGTGATAATATGTTATAGAGGAGATCACTGGCTGATTGTGATAATATGTTATAGAGGAGATCACTGGCTGATTGTGATAATATGTTATAGAGGAGATGACTGGCTGATTGTGATAATATGTTATAGAGGAGATCACTGGCTGATTGTGATAATATGTTATAGAGGAGATCACTGGCTGATTTTGATAATATGTTATAGAGGAGATGACTGGCTGATTGTGATAATATGTTATAGAGGAGATGACTGGCTGATTGTGATAATATGTTACAGAGGAGATGACTGGCTGATTGTGATAATATGTTACAGAGGAGATGACTGGCTGATTGTGATAATATGTTATAGAGGAGATCACTGGCTGATTGTGATAATATGTTATAGAGGAGATGACTGGCTGATTGTGATAATATGTTATAGAGGAGATGACTGGCTGATTGTGATAATATGTTATAGAGGAGATGACTGGCTGATTGTGGTAATATGTTATAGAGGAGATGACTGGGTGATTGTGGTAATATGTTATAGAGGAGATGACTGGGTGATTGTGGTAATATGTTATAGAGGAGATCACTGGCTGATTGTGGTAATATGTTATAGAGGAGATGACTGGGTGATTGTGGTAATATGTTATAGAGGAGATCACTGGCTGATTGTGATAATATGTTTAAGACGTTTGTAGTTGTGGATTGGTGATTTATTTAAATATTGATATTAAGAACGGCAGTGTGACAGTTGAACAAAGTTCAACACCGGTCAACCGGTAGACTCAACAGATATACAGTGCTTAAATTACTATTCTTGTATACTTATTAATTGAACAAGATCTTAAAAACCTTTAATGTAAATAATTTAATGAAAAGAGGCATAATTATTCATTTAAAAATCTGCATGTGGTTAGAACTGCAGGTTACTTACTAGTAACTTACTGCTGCCCAATTAATTACAACCCTGTGCACAAACAAAATAAAGACGAACAAGTTGTCGATCAGACACAAAATATATATAAATTAGGGCTGGTACTGATTTTTAAAAAAAATTGTTTTGATTAATCAGGAAACAATTAATCGATTAATTTCGATTAATTATATTTTTGTAACGCATATATAGATCCCGATAAGTAACGACTAATTCGCGAAATCGGTTACGTCGCGGTAAATGCATGGCTCCCAAATTGTGTGACATAACACAGCAAATTCGTTCTGCTGTGCAAGAAATAAGGAAGAAAACCTTTTACGTATGCACGTTCTTAACAGAATGTAGAACGCAAAAATCTTCTGAATAGAAGGAGCGTCTGTATAGACAAGTCGCGGTTGTCGAGTGGCAGCGCGCTCGACTGGCGTACCGATGGTCACGGGTTCGAATCCATGTGAAGGCAAGGATTTGTTCCCGGGGCCTAGGGCCTCCCTGAGTCACCCAGCTGCGAATGGGTACCTAACACTAGTTAGGCGGCTGGGTAATGTGTGGACCCCCATAACCGTGGCATGTGAACGCTGCATCACTTGCCAACAGATCATCAGTCATCATCTGTGGACGCAATTATTTTCTGCAAAGAAGGAGCGTCTGTATAGATAATCTAAGATTAGATAACCAAACCATAAACGAGGACATGAATACATTTTCCCTAAAACTAAACTGCTATTTCTTTTCCACCAGGCGTGCTCAGGAACATGTGGTCTGAGCACAGACGAAGTGGACAATATTGAACTAGAGTCAGGCAGATTTAAACTCTTCACCTCACAGAACTGCGCATGCTGCAAAGCTAGTGTCAGCAGCCGTTCAGTTGATTTCCAATGTGTTGATGGATCCAAAGTTCAATATGATGTCAGCTACATATCTGGGTGCAGCTGCGAGCAATGCTCATGTAAGTTAAAAATCTTGGGATATTTAGATTTTTAAAAAAAATTAAGGTTACAAAAAGTATCTTTCTGTATTATAGTCTAATTAAATTGCTAAGTTTTGATTATTTGCACCTCTTAATTGTATTAACAAATTATTTATTTCTTTATAAAATTAATATTC
The DNA here is from genome assembly GCA_944989445.1 of Ampullaceana balthica. Taxonomy (NCBI): domain Eukaryota; kingdom Metazoa; phylum Mollusca; class Gastropoda; family Lymnaeidae; genus Ampullaceana; species Ampullaceana balthica. Next base: position 176,111 of record CALYLW010000760.1, on the reverse strand, counting down.
ACACAGAAATCCCAGCTTCACTCGATGATGGACTTCAAAAAGACCAGGAAAAAAAGAACTAGTTCTTTGCTATTGAATAACAAAATGTTACTGTTGAATAATGAAATGTTGAAGCTAAACCATAAAATGTTCTTTTAAAATTATGATGAATAAAAAATTTCCTTGAATTCATTTCTTGTTTTTGACTTTTAACTACAATGCAGTGTGTTTGATAATCTAATCTAACATTGAATTTAAATAAATAACAATTTTAATTCACGCCCTAGTTGTCTGAAATCTTTGTGACTCACTAAAATGCTACCTTACTTTGGTGAGACCTGTACTAGAATATGCATCTTCTATATAGGACAATTCCACCAAAGATAACTTTAATATACACTAAAACAAATTAAAAAATGAGCTGCCTCATTCATTACTGGAGAATATTCAAAACTGATATTAGTTAAAACATTACACTTTGAATCACTAGAGGAATCAAAGAACAAAGAAGTAATAATGCATAAGACAATGAATTATTACTTGAAATACAACATAAAGATAATCTGATACAACCCTCAGATAGACAGGGATACAAACACTCTACTTATTCCGTATGCAACAACAAACACACAAATTGTTCTTCCTGAATGGAATTTGGGTGTGGAATGAGTTGCCTGATGAAACCAAGAAAATCAACACTTAATCAACATTTAAAACTAATAAAAATGTAAGACTAGACATAAACCATGGATAATCATAAGATGCAATAATCTCCTATATAGAAGTAGCATCTGTAACAGATAAGATAAGACCATCACTAAATATAATTTTTTGTGATGTGATTTAATATTGCATTCCTGAATTGGGTAAATATAATCCATTATTTGTTATGGGATCATCTACAATTTCACAAAACAAAATAGCTTTCCCATGAGGCAGCCTATTTATTTCTTTTTTTGATGGTTACCATTTTACCAAATCGTGTCAGCTGTTTTAAAGCTTGTTTCCATTTATTTGAGTGGGAATAACTAAAACTAACCAAAGAATAAAATATTTTTACAAGACTAAAAGCTTTCATTCTGAATTATTTTAGATATACAATTCCTGGTTATTGTCATGGAGAGCATCTTTACTCAAACCAAATCATAACCACAAACTAATTCTGGATTTATTTATCCAAAAATATTGATTTCATGGCATTAGTGGGACTTTCTTAAAAAATACTTTAAAGTAGAGCTGCGGAAATTAGTGATAAATTTCTCGATTAAGCATTTTAAAAATGTAACTATTAAATTATTTTTTAACAATTAATCGACCCATCACTTACAAATTATTGGAAGTCAAAAAGTAAAATAAAATATTAAAAATAGCGGCTGATCAATAATAACAAATTTCCTGACGATTACACGAACATTTTGCTTTTAAACTATTGACTGACGGGAATGTTCAAAATGTTGATAAGTTTGCCTACCATGGTTCTAACACTTCGCCTACTTATCAAACCAAATGAAAAGAGTATTAAGCTAATGGCAGTAATGGAGTCTGACTCAGAGACAGAAAATTACAACAGCTCTTCTCATGAATTACTGCGTTACAAAATGGAGATGAAAGATCCTGAATCCATTAACCCTCTACAATGGTGGAAACATAATGAACACCAATATCCGATAATATCATTCCTTGCCAAGACCGTTTTGTGCATACCAGTTACCTCAGTTACATGTGAATGATTGTTCAGCTCGACTGGTTATATTGTCAATTAGACCAGCTCATCACTTGAACCAAATAATGCCAACACACTTGTCTTTTTGCGTACTTGGTTAAAAGATGACATACAAAGGAGACATTCCAGTAGATTTTCAACAAGATCGTTTAATAAGTGTTACTTATCACATCATAAATTTTTATTTTTGGCTTTAATCGAAATTAACGTTTAATTAATCGTTAATTTTTCAAAAGTTACGATTAAATTTAAATTAATCCTTAACAGCCCTACTGTGATTTTTAAAAGAAGGTAATTCCTAATTTTAATTCTGATCCATTTTTTGTAAAAAAAAAGCTTTTTGGCTCAGTGTTTTCAAGACTTTAAACAACTATGTAACAATAAGGCAAAACAAGGAGCGTTTTGAGAAAAATTTCATCCATTTTAATAAAACCAAAGTGTGCCAAAACATATTACAACTTAAACTGACATGTTAACAATGAAAGAAAGAGTTGGATTTTTTCTACTCCTAGAGCAGCTTTTAATTATTGAAATAAATATACATGTATATTTAAAGTGAGAAGGGAATTACTGTATTTGTTTTCTTGACTGTAAACGAACAGCTTTTAAACATTTTTTTTTCTTCAAATAATGAAAATACTGTTTATTTTTATTACAGTAATTTAAGAAAATAATTTTCACAATCAAAGGAGAAATTAACAAATAGTATTTTTGCCTGGAATAACTGTTGAAATTAAATTAAAATAAGTCATAGTATGATCAAAAGGTACCACTCTAACAGATATTCCCCTGGGTATTCATCTAGTTCAAACTACAAAGTACCCATAACAATTATCTGAAAATGTGGTATCTCAACTAGTTTTGAGTCATTCACAATCTACATTTAACAATGACCTTTAAAAGACATGATCAATACGGTCTGATTAGTATTTGTCCAGATCAGGGTTTTCCCAACATGTAAGATTAAGATTGGCTGACTTGGAGCTAAATTTGTCATTGCATCAGTTCAATGCTGGTATATTTATAAATATCCTTTATTTGACATTAATTTGTCATCTGCTTTTTTTTTCTTTTTTTACTCACCAACATCTAATTGGTGAAGACTAACTTTAATAAAATAAATACAATCAGTTTTATTTCAACACAAAACAAAATGAACCACTACAGCCATCAATTTCTTGTAAAATTTAAGTTATATAGATGTCTGAAACTTTGATACCAGTAGTTACAGATAAAACTAAAACCAACTGCAAAATATTTACTTTTTTTCTCTTGAATTTTTGGTAGCTCTTGGTGGAAAATCTAGAATTTAAAAAAAATATATATTTATATTGTTTTAAACCATCATTTGACACCATAACTCCAGCCCCTAAGTAAACATCCAGCAATATTATTTACTCACCTTTACTTACAATTGTGAAAAAAATGAATAAGAAAAAAAGAAATGTATCCACATAAATGTTGCAATTCTGTATAACTACAACCATGAGAATTTACATGAACAAAAAAAGATGAGTATTTACACCATTTTAGTCTTTTTTTTACCCCGTTTTAAGAAATTATCACTGTCAAAAAAAATTATTATTTAATTACTGTCAATACTACCAACCAACAAACTTCTTGTTTGAGACAATCTAGAAGTGCAGTCGCAATTAATTTGTTTTAACTCCTCCATAAGGCGGTAACAAGTATCAGGGCTCATTTCTTAAAGGGCACTTCAGTACTGAGAGGCTTAAATTAAACTAACTTACTCATCTGAAGTTAAGTTAAAACAATATGGATTAGATCATTTTGTGGTCTGTCGTGATAGCAAAACATTATTTACTTACAATGACACTAAATAAATAATTAAGAGTATCTTTCACATAAACTTCTTTGAGTCCAATTTTTATTTCAAAGGAGACATGGTCCAGAAAACACTTAATACACATACACTGCATAGCTTGCTTTCAGCCAACACACATTCACAACACACTTCTGAAAACCCAACCATATTCATATACTGGTGTAAATGAAAGCATTTAAATGCTAAAACTAAAGACGATTTATATCATATCCCTGCAGCTATTTGTTTATTGATTTTTTCCATAAGCCTCTTATCAAGTTTTTTCTGTCGTAAATAAACCACAGCATATGATGTGAGCCCTACTAACAGAGTCAACAACTCAAACTTCCAGAAATCTGCTTCCTCAACAGCAGGAGAAATATCACAACTGAAAAGGGAAAGAAGAAACACTCATGTATAAAATTATATTAAAATGTTTCAGAAGAGAATAAGCTTGAATCATCATCAATTCTGGCAGTGGTTAATTTGAAAAAACAAATGTCACTACAATAACTTCTAGGGAAAATTATTTAATAGCCTCATCAACAAAAGAGCCTGCATGTACCCAACAAATTCCTCTTTTCCATCATCACATCGAATCTTTTCTTTATATCCATGTTGTTTACAGTAAGGTACCTCAGCACGCTAAAAGGGGTTAAAAAAAAGGGAACACCATTACTCTAACTAGTTAATGAACTATGTATTAATTAATTAATCTAATCAAAATATGGATAAAGCTTTTTAAAACCAGTAATTTTTTTAAATGAAAATACACAGAAACACAAACCAATTCCTCTTTGGGGCATCTTTGGCATCGTGAAATTGATGTATATACTGGACATGAAGTTTCTTTTGGCTCTGAAAAATGATTTGTAAATAAATTTTAACAAAAACATTTTGAAGCAAGCAATTAAATAAACATTGTTTTCAAGGCTTTTATTGTTTCAAATATTTCAAATTAGTGATTCATATTGGTCAATTATCAAAAACAACTCAATGGCTTGCTTTTAACAGAAGATTTCAGAAAACAAATGCCTGAAGGCATTTATTCACAATTAACCAAAAATTTTGTAGTTAGAACAAATAATTTTGTTATTGTTGATTTTTCACAAAGTGGGAATGTTTATGAATTTCTTAAATTGGTCAGTAAAATATTCTGAATCTTTATTCTAATGCAATGTTTTATAAACTACTTATTTTAAATAGAACCCGTTAAAATCAATCATAAAACATGACCTGAGCACTTCACAATGTCCACGTATTCAGACTCAACAGATTTTATTAAAAGTAATGAAACGGAAAAAGAATGTTGCTGTATTAATTGAGTTTGAAACTAATTTAAATAGAACTAATTATTATGGAAATGGAAGAGCCTTTCCACAATTTTTTGGAATATTGTAAACTATTTTTTTTAAAGATTGATAATAAAAGCATTTTGTTTCCAAGTGATTTTTTTTTAATTTTGTAGTTCAAACATGGTTAAATTGTTACCAGTTCGAGATACATTATAATTTAAAAGTTCCTGAAAACCATGAGTGTGATGAATTTATTTTATTACCAAATAAATCGTGGATGTTAAGTGAATTCTCAAAACAAAATAAAAAGATAATCTAATCTAACATAGAATTTAAATAAATAACAATTTTAATTCACGCCCTAGTTGTCTGAAATCTTTGTGACTCACTAAGCTCTGCTGTTAACTTAATCCCTGTTAGATAATTACCGTCTTTGGGCAGCTGTCTTGTATATTCCCAGTGACTTCGAAGAACAAGAAAAGCAAGCATAGATCTGAAAGATGATAGAATTGTGCTATGAGATATTTATTTGTAAATTAAGTTGGCGAAACTCAGTGATATCTACATGTTATTATGTATACATTTTATTTTATTTTTTAAATATTAAATCTCGACATTTAATACTTAAACATGGTGAAAATCAATACAAGCAATAAGTTCGGCCACTTAAAATCATAGCTCAAAATTTAACAATCTGAAAGGTTTTGTAGCATGTTTTTAAAAAAAAATTTCTTTAAAAGAAAGTTAGAAGCACTTTAGAAAAGAAAGTTAGAAATGGCCAAAAAAAAAGACAAGTTTCTTGAAATGTTTAACTAAAAAAAGTTGCACAAATAAGTAAAAAGGCACATTAGGAAGTTAAATCATTGAAAAAAAATGTTTTAATTATTTTTAACATTTTAGTTTACTCCAACCAATCTTTTTTAAAATAAAATTATGATTTTTTTTTAATTGATTTTTTTAAAAATAATAATAAAACATGAATAATTCACTTTGAAAATTCAAAGTAGCATACAAAAAATGACTTAAGCAAAAAATTCTTCATAGCAAAATCAACTTTCCAACATTAGTCTATATTCGCAACTCAGATCAGGATACCAAGTCTTAGTAGGTATAACAACTGCAGAGAGGTACCGCAGGTTAGACACTAGAGAACCCTGCTACCAAATGCAGAATAACTGGAGCGGACTTGGGAGTTTGAAACGTTCCTCATTTATGCTTCAAGTAACGGAGCTTGATAGGAACATCAAACCCCCACGAAATAGACGGCAAACTATAAGTGTCCCACTTAAACCGCCCTAGGCAGAATTTACACGTTCCGAAATACGTTTGTCTTTGACTGACACGGCAGTGACAAAACGCAGCCCTGAACATGTACAGAAAGCGGCTGCCCTTGAGACAATAGGAGGGTTCGCGGGAACCCAAATAAAAGTGTTCACGGATGTGTCTGCCAGCTCAAGTGAAGGAACTGCAGGATATGGTGCGCTCATCTTATACACATTAGGAGGGCCACCAAAAGAAGAACTTTCAGGTCCCTGTGGGACTATGGTATCGAATTACGATGCGGAGCTTTTGCGGCTATACACAGGGCCCTGGAAAGTGTGCACCAGACACTGCATGGGTCGGAAATTTTCGGTTTCGACACTGTATTGTTTTGCGACTCGAGATCAGCCCTCGAAGTCCTACTTAGTGAGAAGCGTAGCACCCACTTGTTTGACGTCATCTTGGAGGACGTGGGTAAGCTCGAAAGACTTGGAGGTAAGGTAACAGTGCAGTGGATCCCGAGTCACGTGAATGTTGACGGCAATGAAAAGGCAGACTCCCTGGCAAAAGCAGCCCTGCCCCAACCAGAGGTCCCAGTTACTTATCTTGGGGCTAAAGCCTGGCTAAAGGACCACTTGAGGAACAAGTGGTACCAGGAGTGGGCTGACAACATGACAGCCAGGGGGGTTTTCGCTAAGATGCCCAGGCCAAGCCGTTCAGACCAGTGGTGGAACCTGAGTCGCAAACACCAGAGTTTAGTGACTCAGATGAGAACAGAGCACTGCCCAACCAACTCGTACTTCCACAGGTTAGACCACAACAGGGACTCGAACTGCCGTCATTGCAGCCAAGCCTCTGAGACGGTCGTACACCTGTTGACGTCTTGTCCCGCGCTAGGCATAGCCGGGGAGGTGAGGGAGGCAGAGGAGTCCCATGTAAAGACAATGTTGTATGGCACTGCTCAGCAGATGGAGCAGGTTGCCCAGGTACTAGCCAAGGCCTGAACAGATTAGTCTCAGGCCTACAGAATATGTCTTTGTTTAGTAGGTAAAACAGCATAACAAAAATGATGCTACTAACTAACAAAATAGATTTGTGAATAGAAAAGCCTTAAAAGAATACATCCTTTCCTTTTCCTATTTACCTAATCATGTGATTTATTATTTAACCAGGATTCAACAGTGTCAGTAACAATTTTTTATTGTGGTGCATGATTCATGGATTGTGATTCCTCTATGAATGTTAAGTGATGTTAAATATATTATCGGTATTAAAAATTAGCAACATTTCTAAGATTTCAAACAGAATTCAGACCCCCTCCCTACCCAATAGTTTCTTCCATACAATGGGAGTTCATATTCATGCTTTAAATTAAAGAAAATTAAGACTCTGACCTGAAATATAATTACAAATCAATCATTGTAATGAAGCTAGGATGAAAAATAAAAATCTGATAAACATTTAGAACACGCTCCAACATAAATTTTGTAAATAGAAAAATATTCTGCTAATTACCTTGATTATTATTGATGCATGTAGAACCATAAAAATAATAACAAACAATATAAAGTTTATTTTATACTTACAAGACAACAAAAGCAGCAAGGACAAGAATTCGCTTTTTAGTAAATACTTCAATCATCATGTTATCGAAACTTTTCTTGAACATAATCTGTAAAGTTAAATGTGTCACCTTAAATATCAAATGTGAAAATAATTAAAGAAAAGCTGAAAAAAATAAATCACATTTTTTTCCTTCAAAATTGTTTTTTATATTATCAATGTATTATTATTATTTAGGGCTGCGGAAGTTAACGATTAATTTCTCGATTAATCGTAAAAAATTTTAACTATTAAAAAATTTTTTAACCATTCATCGACCCACCAATTATAAATGTACTGGAAGTCAAAAAGTATAATATTTCGCCCGATAAATATAAACTAATTTCCGGACGATTACACGAACATTTTGGTTTTAAGCTATTGACTGACGTGAATGTTCAAAATGTTGACAAAGGTTATTGTATCCATTGAGAAAAATCGTTTGCCTACCATCCAAAGTTCCCTCTAAGTCTAAGCTTCGTTGGTCCATGTGCAAAGTTAAAAAAAAACAACTCGTGTGCAAAGTTGCACAACGTCCATTATTTGTGCAATATTTTACAAAATTTGCTGCGCAATGATTCTAAACTCCTGCGTGGCGTCTGTCAAATATCAGCGCAGCTTCCATGGTTCTAACATTTCGCTTACATAACACCTGCAAACCAAACATCCACTATTGTATCAGAAACTTCAGCTGAGAAAAAAAATTCTATGTGAACGATTGTCCAGCTTGGCTGCTTATATTGTCAATTAGACCCGCTCATCACTTATGTCATCACAAATAATGTCAACACACTTGTCTTTTTGAGCAGTTGTTTAAAAGATAAGATATAAAGGAGACATTCCAGTGTTATTTAGATTTTCAATAAGAAAGTTTAATAAGTGTTACTTATGACGTCATATGTTTATCTGTTGGCTTTAATAGAAATTAACTATTAATTATAATTTTTCCAAAGTTAACTATTAAATTTAAATTAATCGTTAACAGCCCTAAAATCTTTACATCATTTAATTAATCATAAAGATTATTTTCTATTAAGCTTTGAAATTTATTTTTAGTAGAAAGTGTGTATGTGGGGGAGGGGCGATTTCCCACTGTTCGTTCGTCCGTCGATACGACGAGGACCACTCTAGTCATCCGAGGGTTTTCTGTGCGTGCGCAGATGGCTGATTAGGCCGATCCTTGCACGAAAGGTTCGGGAACAGAAGGGACAGAGGGCGAGTGCGACATCTCCTGGAGGGTTGACAGCATGGGCCTTTCGGGCTTGCCTCTTCTTTTCTGCGGCGGTAATCCGGTTTGCCTCACATGACCTGGCACCTTCGTGGATGGAAGAGCGCCAGGTGGATCGGTCCATTGCAGCTCGTTCCCACGTGTCTGGATTTATGGCAAACGCTTTCATTGAGGCTTTCAGTGTGTCTTTGAAGCGTTTCTTTTGCCCACTGTGGGACCGCTGGCCATACTGGAGCTCACCATAGAAGATTCTCTGTGGCGATTTCCCACAATATGACTATGAATCACCATGACTAAGCGGAGACTTAAACTAAGACCAAAAATTTGAGTAGTAGTAGTATATGAATGATGACGATGAGTAAGTAAAGTGAAAGGAAGGAATAAATATGTTATGAGTATGACTCATGAGTACTAATGTCTAAGTCACTAGTCTAGGACTAGTGTCACTAGTACTAGTAGTAATAATACTATGACTATTACTATTAATACACTAAACCACCAAAAACTCTTTAACTACTAACACTGACACTGGCTCACTGACTAACTAAATATTTAAATTACTATGTAAGCACTGTCCAATTAAACTAGACTAAAAACTAACACTAACAGTACTAAGTACTAACAGTACACTTTGTTGTTAGTTAGTAACATTGATAATTGATTACATTCTTGAACACTAAAGTCACTAAAGAAAAGAAGAGAGTAAATAAAGACTCTAACTCTAAAGTTTAGTCTAAAGCTAAAGTACCAAAGTTAAAGGAGTCTTAAAGTCTAATCTGAAGTAAAGACTAGCTAGTTAGTGAGTTAGCAGTAGTAGTAATTAAGGTTGTTAACGGTTAACCGGTCCTCAGATCAGGACCGGTCCTATTTAATCAGGATCGGTTAACCGCAAATTCAATAAGCCCCCCCCGCAACTTCAATAAGCCCGTAATAGCTTTTTACCCAGGAGTTGTTTTTGTTGTGTTGAGTTGACTTCAAATCGCTTTCTCCCTATTCTGGTATCTAAATAATATACACGTCATCACTATTAGTCTACTTCGCCTATGGCTAAGGAATGCTTTTTTTTTAAATCCTTTATATTAACTCGTGGTGTCTGCGGCCGCCCGCCCGGCCGCCCGCCCTTGCTTGTCGCCAAAATTTTTGATCGATTTTTAACCCACTTCATCGTAAGCCAGCGAGCTTAAATTTAGCAGGCAGTTTGGTGGCAACGATAAAAACTATGTATCAAAATTTCAGAGCGATCGCATGTACCGTAATTAAATTATTGATTTTTTATATTATTTTATTTATTCCTATGTATCATGCTATTTTTTTAGATAGAGCGTCGCGGTGCGTATTATGTTGAACAACCTTTCTGTCGCGCAATAAGGTGCGTATTTTATTGACAACTCTTTTTATAAACATATTCCTGATCGGTGCGCATTATATTAAACATGTTTTACGACACAACTGCAATTTTGTATTTTTGGATGGTCTTGCGCTGCGTATTATAATGAACATTCTTTTAGTTACTTCTCGTACATAAAGGATTTATAGTCAAAAACTTGTTTTTTTACGTTTTTTTTTATTACATTTTAATTTGCTTAGTTGTCGAGGCACTGTATGAGAGCTTCATGAGAACCACGGTCAACTCAAAGGGACGGGGGGGGCGACAAGTTACGGAGTTTTCTAGTTAGGGATAATGAGGGTGGAGGAAAGGCTAGAAGGCTTGAAAGGTCTTTGATGTTTATATAAAAGGAAGCCTCTTACTTTGACATACCAATACAAGACCGCGCGAAGAGACACCTTCCCTCCCCTCCCCCACTGTTATACATCTACAGTGGGTTGGGGGAAGGAACATTTTTCTTTTTAAATTGAGTCAGAGCATGCCTTGGAAAATGGCGAGTGTAGCTCAACCCCACGTAAACCCCACCCTATTGGGTGGGGGGGGGGTCGTCGTGTGCGCGGCGAAAGTCAATAATTCTGGCAAGTTGACGAGTGAAACATAATATAGTATTTAATTTAAATAAATTCCATCTTATTATCACTGTTTACTCCGTTTTATCAGGACTGGTTAACCCTAACTTCATTTAGTCTGTATATTAGCTTATTACGTGGTATATTAGCTTATTACCCGGAGTTAATTTTTTGTTGTGTTACGGCAGAATACCAGAGCCAACACGCGAGCGACCGTGACGTCAAAATCAAAGCGTTTTCTTAATAATAATAATATTCTTTTCAGTAAAACGGGCTTTTTTAAAAATGATTAACCGGTCCTCAAAAACAAACTGACTTGACAACAATTTATAATATGCCGTTTTAATACTATTATTACATAAAAATTGAATATCATTACAGTTTAATTCTTTGTTGGGGATTTATTTTTTTTTAATTTGCTGTTTTTGACAGCAACACTAGAGTCGGTACATCACAGGCTCTTTGATGTCAAATTAAACGACGCGATGGGAAAATTTGATCCATTCTCTTGTTGGTGCACTAAACATGGTATAAATTGTATAAATACGGAGTGGCTAACCGGTTAACCGGTCTTTTTTTGAAAGATTAACCGGTCCTCAAAAACGAGCAGTCTTAACAACCTTAGTAGTAATAGTAATAGTAGTAGTAGAAGTAGTCTAAGTTACTAAGTAGTAGTCTAGTCGTGACGTAGTTAGTCTTAGTGAGTAACTGAGTAGTCTAAACTAAGTAGTAGTTAAGTCTTAAGTTAAGTAGTACTAATTTAAATAGTAATAGTAATCTAATATTATATTTATATTATTAATAGTCAATAGTCAATAGTAGTATAGTCAAAGTAAAAGACTGAGTACTGAGTATAGTATGATTATGAGTCATAGTCATAGTATAGTCATGAGTCATAGTACTTAGTATAGTGTATTAGTATTAGTATTAGTAGAATTAAGTATTATTAAGTTACAAAAAATAATTAAGTGAAAGTGTAAAAGTATAAGTCATAAGTATAGCCGCTATAGTATAGTAATATAGACAGTATTCAGTCAGTATAGTATAGTCAATTTCAATTAGTCATACTACATTTACATAGCATAGCATAGTAATTGCAAAGAGTAAAATAAGAATTTTTACTTTAAATTCAACAATTATGAGATTTTTAACACGAATCCATAAAAATAGGCCACATATATGTTTGTTGATTTGTTTTAAGTCAGTACAGGTCGATAAAAATTAATCTACATAACTCTAGGCTAGCAACTTCTTGTTTTTCCTTACTACTACTTTAACGTAAACAAAATAGTCATTTCTCACAGAATTGTATTTAATTTTCTTTTAAATAAGAGTTACTATTCTGTGGTGCTTTAAAAAGTTCGGTTAAAAAGTTCACACTTTTTCTTACGGTGCAAAAATATGTAAGAATCTAGATTAAATCTTTTGTTAATATTATTATTATTATTTATTATTCACTTAACCGGACTTTGCTTAAGTCTTGATAAATATCTTACTAAGGGATTAAATATATCAGCACTCAAACAGAAAATTAAGTGATTATAGTACAAAATGACTTTTGACTAGCTTTTTCTTCAACTTTATATAAATATAAATTATATAAATATTTTTTGGTACTGTAATTTAGTGTACAAGTAATTGTCGCATACTGATGTCATTTTGATTTGCAAAATTATTTTTAAATAATCTTTTTTTTTACAACAGTGAAATGTGAAACCATTTTTATATGGCATGGCATGAACCTAAAACTCTTGGTTTAAAAACGTATCCTTAAGAAATCCTTGTTATGTTGCAAGTTGCAGCTGATCTGAGAGCAATTTTTTTCTTCATCAGATTATCTACCACTACAATGTCAACAAATGCTCATTACGTTAATTGTTAATTTGTTAAGCTCAAATTTATTGTTTTCATTGCACAATTTGTTTGTGTATTTTGTATTTTTAAATTTTTTTTTGTAAAAAAAAATCTTTCTTGTACCCAATTTAAAAACAGGATCCGCTATGACGACATCCACAACAAACCGCGCGTTTCTACTTTCTGTTCTACGTCTTCGCCCTTAATTTGACTAATTCTGGAATCAAATATTGTGTTACTTGCATACCATATTTATTTGTAAATTAACAGTGGGATACAAGTTGTATTACGCTAATAGAATGGCCACCACAAATAACTTGACATGAGGTTTACTGTTTTAGAGGGATGCTGTTCTCCACTTGTTGTAAAGCACACACACAACCCATGTTGAGTGATGTTACACCCATTGATTATATTCTTCGATTGATGTAATACAATTATTTTTGAGGCAGAGTTAGGAAACTTTCTCTCTGTGATCAAACTCGTTGTTCAGTATGATCCACTGTTAGAAAAACACCTACACCATGCCAGAGAAAATCCAGGTTCAGTATCTTATTTATCACCGGAAATCCAAAATGAATTTATCCACCTACTTACATCGACTTAAGGAATCAACTGTTGAGTGAAATCAGAAGAAAAAAAACAAGCACTACGGTTTCTTATTTGACTCAATACCCGATAAAGACACCGGGAACAGCTTTCTCAAATCATCAGATTTGTTGATGTGGATTTTCAAACTAAAAAAGTAACCATCAAAGAATCATTTTTAGGGTTTGTTCAGATACATTCCAAAGACGCGGCAAGCCATGAAAGAGTTATTGTAGAGAAACTGGAATCTGATAACATACCTATAGACAACCACAGCTTAAACTTAGCAGGAGTACACTCAGTTAAAGAGGATCCAGTTGTTATCACGTTTTTTGGAACAGTTGAAAGTATATATTTGTTTTTCTCTCGTGCACAACTCGTTGGGAAGAATTAAAAAGAGTTGTACCAATCACAGTAAAGAGGTAGTCTGAAACACGCTGGAGTGCACGATCAGAAGCTGTTAAAGCTTTTTATGAAGGACTATATGAACTAGTAGGGCTGTTGGAAAAATTATCAGAAGATTCAATTATGACGCCTGACACCAGAAGGGATGCAGAAACTTTGCTGGCAGGTATATTAAACTTTAACTTCCTATTTTTGTTACATTTCTGGAACATTATACTTGTGAAAATTGATCGTGCCCAGAAATGGTTGCAGGATCCTACTATCAATTCCAAGGAAGCAGCATCTGATCTTGAATCGCTGGAGCAAGAACTTGTCAACATTCGTGATACTTTGAGCCAGGTTGCGGTAGACAATTGAAAAACAAGATGCACAACTTGGGGAATCCAGGTTGACAGAAGGATTAGACGACATCGGAGGATGCCTGGAGAATTAGCAAGAGATGCAGGACTTTCTGCAGAAGAAGAAATTGCACGTGTTATGAACAGCGTAATTGATAGACTCCAACAGGAGATATCAATTCAGTTTTTATGTCTAAAAAACGCAAGCACCAAATTCGGATTTTTTACAGGATGTCAAAACTTTTCTCGCTGAGACAAATTATGTCGATACACTTCCTCAAAATTGCTTAGATTTTGGAAATTTCTACGACACTGACGTCAATGGTCACGAATTGTGAACAAAAATCGGAGACTGCAAAATGCTGCAGAGTATCCGGATTGAAGTTCTATCGGAAACTCCTTTGGATCCTCTTTCAGTAGCAGACCCGTCGTGTTTTGCAACGATCTCAGTAAAAAGGAACACATATAGATAAAAAAAAAGGAATTACATTAAGGGTCACATGGTTAATCTGTTTAACATATGACGTTCGAAAATCTGTTCATTTCAATCAAATCATAACAAAGATATAAATATATTTACCTATATTGCTCAATATCGTGTAAAATTGCATGGGGAATACAATATTAAAAGTTTAGTAAAAAAAAACACATTTAGGGCCCCCAGCCCCGAGGAAATGGACATGAGGATTTCAGTGCTCTATAGTAATTTAATATAAGCTCTTAAGCTTTTGTATACCAAGTTTGGTCAAAATCCAGTTATTTTCTCATTATCTAACAATTAAACTATTTTTTATTTATCTAATATAAGAAACAAATACATTAAGGGGCCCCCGGACCCATTCGGTTCATGATGTACATTTTGAAAACCTGTTCATTTAAATTCAGTTTCATCATGGAAATATGTCTCTAGATTAATAAAAAAAAACTGAGTGAGAAATATAATCTTAGAGCAGTGCTTCTCAAACTTTTTAGTATGGCGGACCGGCAGGAATTTTTTCCATTGCACCAGGGACCGGTGCATTATTTTCCCTGCACTGACAATTTTTTCTGTCCTTTTTTTTGAGAACATCTGCGGACCGGCAGCGGATGGCCCACGGACCGGCACCGGTTCGAGGACCACCACTTTGAGAAGCACTGTCTTAGAGTATACCAGAAAAACGACATTTGGGGCCCCAAGCATATTCGATGTAAGATGTATATTTCAACATGCTGTTCATTTTAATTCAGTTTCATCATGGATATATTTCTCAAGATCGTTAAAAATAGAATGGCAAAAAATATCTCTAACATATTCGAAAAAAAAGACATTTGGGGCCCCCAGCCCTGAACGATTGGACATTAGACGTGCAGTGCCCTTTTTATTTTAAGATGGGCTACCAAGTTTTTATATAAAAAGTTTGCTTAAGATCCATTCATTTACTCTGTAGCTATCACATAAACTAATTTTTATATAGCTCATATAAGCAGTAAAACGACATTAAGGGCCCCAGGGCCCGATTAGTGCAAGATGGCAAGTTCAAAACACATGTTTATTTCAATTTCATAGCGGATATATTTCTCTATATTTATCTAGATCTTTAATACTTGAATGGGGAATAAAATCTTAAACGTTTATGAAAAAAGACATTTTGGGCCCCCAGCCCCGAAGAAATGGACATTAGAAAATTTGTGCCATATAGTATTGCAATATTGTCTGCCAAGTTGTTATATATAAAGTTTGGTTAAGATCCATCAATTTACCTAATAGCTAACGCTCAAACTAATTTTTATATAGCTCTTATAAGAAAAAAAATCATATTATGGGCCCCCGGCGCCCCATGAGTGTTAAATTTTGCAAAAAAAGTTGCCAGTGACCATCCCAGGAGCGTACTCAGAAGTCTCCAACAGTTTCATGGCGATCGGATGAATGGTTTAGTCAGCTATAAAGGACATACATACATACATTCACCATCATATATATATTTACCCTCAATCATGAATGACTGACTCACTTTGGCCTAACGCTAAGGGAAATCACTCTGCTTTTTTAAAAATTGAAAATATAGACTTAAAAATCATAATCATTTTGATTTCCAGATTAACATTAACCAAACAACGCACGAACCTTTGACGTCAGCATTTGTGTAGTAAACAGTGCTGACTGACTCAAAGAGTTGTTTTTTTTTGTGCAGTAATTTGGTGCGCTGCTTTCTAAAATTTGTTAAAAAATAGTGTGGTGATTAGCAATGTAAAAAGAAATATTATACTTTGTGTACATTTCAGGAATATTTAATATTATCACACAAGGATAAGTTATTTGGGCTTTTGACCAACCCTTATTATAAAATACTTTGTCTACATTTAAGGAAGTTTAATATTACGTATTTTTTATACAAGGGAAAAGTTAGTTGGGCTTTTGAAAAAGGTGGGCGCCGGAGACGCCACGGCGCCACAGCACAACCTAGTACATACATACTTTGATTTTTATATATATAGACTAGTGTATTACTTGTAAAAAATGGCGGAAGTTTTCAGCTGAAATCTATTTATTTTGAAAAAATGCAAAAATACGGTGCCGACCTTTTTCAAAAGCCCAACTAACTTGTCCTTGTTTGATAAATACGAAATATTAAACTTTCTGAAATGCACACAAAGTATTTTATAATAGGGGTTGTAGGGCGCCTACGGCGCCCCCTTTTGTTTTTTTTTAATTTTATAATTAACCATCATCAAATCCTCTTTTTACATTGTTCCCTTTTCCAAAATTAAAATATGAGCTAAAACAATGACGTCATATAATATTTTTTTACAGCGCATCTTTAATTTGCACACCTTTTAATGAATTGGTGCAGTCATTTGGGGCACTGCTTTCTAAAATTAGTATAGCGTTACATCCACACATAAATACATACATATATACATACATAGATACAGACGATGGGAATTATGTATATTGATGATACTTTGTGTACATTTCAGCAAGTTTCATATTTCGTATTTATCAAACACGGATAAGTTACTTATGTTAATTATGTATATTGATTTCCGTTGTCTGTATGGATGTAAGTTAGCACAAACAGCTTACAAAAGCAAAAGGAATATTATATAAAAACAAAGCTCAAGAAAGTGTTGAATAACGGAAAATGGGACATTTAAGGTTTACAAATCTTGTTTACGTGTAAAAGTAGAAAATAAAATGAACAAAAAAACTTTTTAAAAAAAAGATGAGGCCCAGCTGCAGTGAGGAATGTAGAATCTCACATGAAAAAGCAGAAAATAATTTTTTAGTCACAAACTAAGTATGCGAGATTCTACATTTCTCACTGCGACTGGGCCTCATCTTTTTTTAAAAAAGTTGTTTTGTTCATTTTATTTCAGTTGAATACGCTGGTCCTTAGATGAAAATTTGACAGTCGCAGATGAAAGCATCATCTTTTTTTGAGACTTTAAAATATATGTGTCGAACTGTTGGTTTGCCCAGTTTTCTTTTCCCACTTGTATGTCAGTGGATTTTTCTGTACGCCTTATCGTGTGCTGTTATCTTGTGCGCATACTTTGGTTTTCATCATCGGCATTGCACCTAAAGGCTAAAGGCTTTGCCTAACATCCGTACAGCGACTGTAATCATATGTGACTAGCACCTAACACATAACAAAGCGGACTTCGGCATTGCTTGGCAGGAGTTGTCGGTTTCAGGTCCGCGCGCGACCCGCAACCCTACTCGTCCGTCAAGCCCCTTAGAGGCCAGACCTTCTCGACGGATTTTTTTTTAAATGCACTTATGAAAAATCGATTATTTTTAAAGCAAATTTTGCTTTTATAATAATCGATTTTTCATAAAATCATTTTCTTTTTTTAAATTAATAAACTTTTTTTTACCTGATGTTTGAATTTTTTTAAAATTTGGTGACAAAAGATAAAATCGTGGTATTTTAATTTTCATTTAAAAAAAAACACCAAATAAATAATTGTCTATTCATTACCAACAGATACATTTAAAAAATAGATTAAATTTGCGACACGACTTCCACAGATTTTACAATTTAAAATATATTCATGTTTTGTTTTAAAATAACGCTAACACGCGAAGCCACAGCTAATCTATTGAACATAGTCCACCGAGGACTTTATCAACGAACTAAATTTTTTCACTCCATTTGGTAGATTTGGATCGCTTTAGATTCAGGCATATTATTGCCGATATCAACAGTACATGTTGTTTACAACTGTGATGGCCTACAACCAGCTGGTAAAGCTTAGCCGATGCAATCAATAAATTGTTAAACTTTTATGTTTTACAGCCAACATTCTACAATTCTTTGCTTTTGGAAAATTCTAATTTTAAAACTGAATGCCTGTTTATTTGATTAAAATTTTCTTAATCGCATTCAATCAAATAATCGACATATAGATTTTAGAACCAAAGTTTTAAACGGATTATAATTCTAATTAATAAAAATCGATATTCGTTTCATTAAAAAAATTAATTCGATTATCGTTTTGGGAAATCGCTTTCAAAACCGATAATCGGAAATTAAAAAAATAAACGATCCTACTACAGACGCTAAAATTTTACAAATGACATTTCGAGTGCAAATTAACCCCAGGAGTAACTTCAGTTAAAGACATTGCGGAGTGGAGGAGGGGCTTGCCGATTCAGAAATTTAATAGACATTATTTTGATATTTAAAAGCAGTTTAACGGAATGATGAAAAAAATAATAATAATCACATGTAGAAAATCTTATATATATACATAAAAACAAATTTAATAAATAATTTAATTTTCGTCGCCGATTTCATTCCGTTTTGTACACTGACTGTTCAGCTAGACGTTTGCAAATTCAGTTATTGCGTAATATATATATGTATAAATATTTGAATTATATAAGATATTTAGTTTGTTATTTTAAAATTGTCTTACAATATTTTTTTAATGTTTTCAAAGCAATTTTAAAATCCTTTATATTAACTCGTGGTGTCTGCTTGATTGCTTGCTTGTTTGCTGGCCGAAAATACATTGGATCGATTTTTAACCCACTTCCCAGTATGCTGGCCATTGCTGGCGAGCTGACATTTTGCATGCAGACTCGTGGCGTTGATAAAAATGATGTATCAAAATTTCAGACAAATCTAATGTACCGTAATTAAATTAATATGAATTTTTAGATTATCTCTGTTTATCTATATGTAGCAATTTTAGAAAGCAGCGCATCAAATTACTGCACAAAAAAATAACTCTTATCGAACGTCCGCATGAAATAGTTCAATTATTAATAACTAGTAACAAAGCCCGCGCAAGGACGGGAATAAGTGTAGGGTGACCTGTGAAGTTCATGGACGCTATGTTTTGGTAGTTGTTATGCTGAAGCGTTTGCAGGACATTGTAGTCGCAGGGCAAGGGATGTGGACAACAACAAAAACAACAACAGCAAAAACAACAAAAACAACAACAGCAACAACAACAACAGCAACAACAACAACAGCAACAAAAACAAAACAACAACAAAACAACAACAATAGCAAAACAACAACAACAGCAACAACAACAAAACAAAAACAACAAAACAACAACAGCAACAACAAAGCAACAACAACAATACAACAGCAATAACAGCAACCACAAAACAACAACAACAAAACAACAACAACAATAACAGCAACAAAAAACAAAAAAACACTTAAAACTCTTGCCACTACCCCCAGGACCATCAAGGAAAAAGCATTTAACAGAATTGTCATTGGAATAAGCGGCAGGCATCACTTCAAGATGGGAACAACATACTGAATTATGACAAAAAAACTGCACCAAAAATAACTCGTTTTGAACCTCCGCGTAATATGTAAATTTTTCTCCGCTAGTGATTGGCGGTAGGAGTCATATGTGTTTGAGGGACCAATCGCTATAGATGACGGGACATAACGGACAGAACTTTGCCTTTTATTATATAGGATAGTGTGGAGGGTGTTTAATGTTAATCTGGAAACCAAAATGATTATCCAATTTTAAAAAGCAGAGTGATGTCCCTTAGCGTTAGGCCACATAAATGAGCGTAAATATATATATGATGATTACCCTAAAAAATGACGGAAGTTTTCAAAATGGATATATTTCATATCTCTTTTCCATATTGAACAATTTTATGCGGACGTTTGAAAATAGCATTTTTTAAAATTTATTTTATTTTTTTTTGCAGCGCTATTTTTTTAGCGGTGCACTTTCTAAATTCTAGCGTTACGAACGGACATAGCAGAGTATATATTTTGATTACATATACGAATATATGTGCTATGAGAAAACCTCCAAGCTTAGACTTCGCGTTATGTAAGTTTGCATGAATAATAATGAATAGTGCGCACCAATTATGAGTGCACCAATAATACAGCACAGTGCCTTAAAAATAAATTATGTGACCGTAATTGTAATGTGATCCACATCAAGCACATCTGTGATTTGAATAAGTTTAAGCTTCATTGATGATTATGACTTGTCAGTTTATTCGCCCATTTGTCCATTCATTATTACCATAACGTTACCAAAAAATGTAAAAAATAAAATGTAATTTTTACACATGTTAATAACAAAGAACTATTCATTTTGCATGAAACGTAGTAAGCAAAGTTTGTCACAGGATAACATAAAAGGTTAAATTATCAACTGTTAATCATATTTAAAATTTAATATAAACGTGTTAGTAATTCACATAAACGTTTTTATCATTGTCAAGTCAGCACCTTTTCAAGATCTATTATGACTTGTCAGTTTATGCACCCATTGGCCCATACATTATTACCTTTACATTATCAAAAACATGTAAATAAAAAATTGTAACTATTTACAAATATGAATAACAATGAACTATTTATTTTGCATGAAACCTTTGAAGTAAAGTTAATCACTGGATAAAAGAAAATATTACACTATCTTCAGGTAATCGTATATAAAATTTAATATGCACGTTTTAGAAATTCTAATAAACGTTTTCATTATTGTCAAGTCAGCACCCCTTCCACTTTTATATTAAAAGCAAAGATTTTTCATTCCAAATTAGTCTAAGACGCATTAAAATATTACAAGTAAATAACAATTTAAAAAACTATTGTGGGGAGGAGTCCAATTTTTAAATATGTTATTTTTTAAACATACAAATATGCAATATCAAAGTGTATAAAAGAAAAACAAACGCTAAATTGAAGCATAAGTTGGTAAATTTCATTTGAAGTAATAAATAATGGCTTTGTAGTTCAAAACGCATCGAAACTTGACAACCAAACGACAACCAATTGTAAATTTCATGAACCGAAAAACGAATGTTATATATTAATATAGAAAATTAAATTTATAATTACGTACGTAATATTGACATGGACATATACACAAAAAACGGACATTTAATACAAAAAATAATAATATTTATCAAATAAAACATGGCTCTTTTTACTTCGTTCCCTTCACAAATTAATAAAAGCTCAAATAATGACGTCACGTCTCAATATTTTATGGCTAGAAACACATTTTGTTAATCTCGAACGCAACATATTTACTCTTATATTTTCATTTTTTATATCGGGAGTTACCTCCATAGCGTCACGGACAGACGTGACATTGCAAATTATATTGTTTAATACTAGTGTATCACCCGTCAAAATTGACGGAAGCTTTCAAAATAAATACACATCAGATTAAAAAATAACGTAATACAAAACTTTCATTTATTTTTATTTGATTCATTTATTATCATATTGAACAATTTTATGCGGAACGTTCGAAAAGTGTTATTTTTGGTGCAGTAATTTGGTGCGCTGCTTTCTAAAATTAGTAGCACTATAAAAAAAATCGATGGCAGCGCCACCTAACTATAATTACATCCATACATACAGATAACGAGAATTATGTATATTGATTCTTTTAGTTATGTCTCGTATATAAAGGATTTATAGTAAAAAAAACTTGGTTTTTGCGGGCTTTTTTATTTATATTTTTATTTTCCGGTGAATATTGTATGAGCATAACTTATCAGTGTTTCTTACAGTTGTGTCCACTTTATCTTTATGATTTAAGACAACGCTAACATGATTTATTGTTGTTTAAAGAAGATGTTTGGGGTAATCTTTAAATATCCCTGTTAAAAATGTTGCTCCAGTGATGTAATCTGACAAACAAGGACACATTTCGATGGAGAGAAATTTTAGCTTTGTTTATTCTTGCAACAACAACAACAACAACAAAAAAAACAACAAAAAAAAAGAGGAGAGTTGGGTGTTGGGTTTTTTAAAATAATTTTTTATAGCACTTAGTTATTTGAAACTTAGTAATGAAATATAATATTTACAGCAGTCGGTCTCAACGATGTCTTTAAATCAATTTACTAAACTAAATGATTTTCTACACCGTTTCGTCTAAATCAGGGTTCCTAACCAGTGGTGCATGCACCCCCAAGGGGTGCATGAGCAGGTTCCAGGGGGTGCATGAACAATTCAGAGAAAAAAAAATAAAAAGAGGAAGAAAAAAATAAGAAGGAAAAAAAGAAAGAAAAACTAATAATCTGAAAATGTAAACCATAATCAAGGCATGCCGCGTCAAAGGGTGCCCATATACAACCTTTTTGAAAGGTACATCTTTCTGCAAATTTCTTCATTACTTGGCATAGCTGGCTGACATCTTCTCCATCTTGAATGAGTTGAACACATCTCTTCATGGACCTGCTGTGACTATAATGGATGGTACTGAGAGACTGCAAGCCTTCTTTAACAAACTGCCACTATTCCAACGAGGACAAGAAAAGTCCAACTTGGCAACTTTTTCACTCTTGGATGAAGCTGTAATATCTGCTGCAGAAGGAAGCACTGAGGGCTCACTGCCTGACAACATCAAAGGGGAAATTTTAGAGCTCCTTTCAACATTTCAAACGTCCTTTGATGGATATTTCTGTCAAGAAATTTCTATGAAAGACCTTTGGATTCGCAATCCTTTTCTCTGTGACTTGGAAAACATTGATGACAGTGACCTTGCTAAAGATGACCTGATAACCAGAGAAGTACTGAGGAGTGCCTTCAGTTGCAATATCTTGATTGAAATTTGGTGCGCCCAGCTAGATTCCTACCCACAATTAGCCAGTTCTTAGGGCAGTACTGACTCTCCTTCCATTTGCCACTACCTATTTCTATGAAGCAGGATTCTCCACACTTTTGACGATTAAAACCAAGGAAAGGAATAAGTTGAATGCAGAGGATGACATGAGAGTTGCTTTGTCTAAAACAGTCCCCATATTTAAATCGCTGATTGATCATAAGAAGCAGCATATCTCTCACTAAATTCCCTGTTGCCTATTGTCAAAACTGTTGTGTTCCTAAAATAAACATAGTTTATTATGCATTTTCTGCAAGTTTCATGAGGGGGTGCATGAACTTCTTTGGGCATCTGAAGGGGTGCATGGACCCCAAAAGGTTAGGAACCACTGGTCTAAATGATCTTCTAAAGCGCTTTGACTACATGATCTCTTTAAATCTCTGTCTAAAGTCTAAACGATCTCTTTAGAACGCTATGTCTAAATGATCTCATTAAAGCGCTGTCTAACGATTTCCATTCAATGCTTGCTCTAAATCTCTAAGCAATCTATCTGTCTTTTTACGATCTTTTTACAGCGTTCTTTCAAATCGATCGCTCTATTTTCAGCACAGCTATATTAGTATATTTCACGATCATGTTCATGATTTTTTTTTCTTTTTTTTTAAGTTTCAGTTGTATATCTTTTCTATATGAAAGTTATTTAGTTTACATTTGTTATTTGTTGTGCGTTGGTCGTGTTTGCATTCTTTCAGATAACGGGAGATTAAGTGTCCAAATCACGTTAATCTGGTGGTCCATGGCAATGTGTGCAAACAATTTTTTTTTATTTCACCGTCTTATGAAACGTTGATTCTCGGCTTTGATAATGGTCACCATAGTAACTGTCAATAACCAACGCTAGGTTCCTTAATCTAGGCTCACACGCATTGTTCCCTTTTAAAGGTGCGTGGCTGCACGGTGCGTAGATATCTGATAGACGCAGCGCAGCAGTTTAGAATTACCACGCAGCAAATTTTGATAGGTATAATGTAATATTTGCGTTTGTGGGGTTTAAGTATTGCACACAAAAATGGACGCTGGGCAATTTTTCACACGAGTTGTTTTGTGTGTTTTTTTCAGTTTGCACACGGACCAACGAACCTAAGGGGGAACTCATAGGGCCCAACTTTCGGTAATAATTTTGTTTTATTTGTTTAGTTGCCTTATTTACTTTTGCATAAGGTTGAAAACTTGGTGACTTTTTGTTTTACTTTGATTACCGTTTTTTTCACAGTGCTAAATGTTTGGTTTAAAGCAAAGTTTGTGTCAGCGCTGTCAATCCAAGTAAGTTTTCAGAATCAACTGGCCAACACTTTGGCTGCTTGAGTTATTATTCACCGACAAACACATGCAAATAACCAAAACAAGTTTCAGCGTGAATTACGTCTAATCGAACACTTTATTGATCTAGAAAGCGCACAAAAGCCACCTAGAGACTTAATCCCTTGAAATATTTTAAAGTAACATCTGGACTTCTCCACGCAAATACACGTGGGGGAAAAGCGAGAAAATTCCAAAGCATCTTTTCGCATCAACTTACGTATTTAAGAGCAAAGCCTTCTTACTACAGTCCATTCTTAGGGCTAGTACATAACTTTTATGTGTGTGTGGTATCTTATTAAAGCTTAAAGTTAAAGACTTTTTTGCCCCGGGGGGGGGGCGTATGTGTAGGGTATCTTTTTTTTAAAAAGAAAAAGTATTCTTCCAACCCAGTTGTTTTGACGTATGTAGGCTACAATATCACGTGATATGTTCGTGATAGACCTGATTGTTAATTGAACTACATGCCTATATCTCCCATTAAAAGAGTTGTGTGCTCTTGCCTCGACACAGCGTCAAATTTGTTCAAATTATCTTTAAAATTTTCTTTCATTAAATTTTTTTTTAATTTGCAAGTTTTTACACATTTTTTTTTAGAAGTTGGGTTAACATTTTATTTTATGAAGACTTTTGATAAACCAATAATAAATGTTGGCTACTTGATTTAATTGTTTAAATGTATTCGTAAAGTGTAAACTTCAATGTACATACATACACACACGCACGCACGCATACACACACATGGATGGAGTGTGTAATTTTTAATTATATACAATAGGTTTAAGCTCTAAAATAAATTAATATGTCAATTTCACTACAGGTTTATAGAGTAAAACTTGTTGACAATTTCACCTCAGGTCTTTGGGGTAAAACTTGTTGACAATTTCATTACATTTCTTTATAGTTAGAGTATCCTCCTAAATATTCTACATGTGGAATTGTATCAGCAGCCCTGGGCATATGGCTCTTAATATGTCTTCCCGGGGCATGGACGCCCGCAGAAAATTTTCTGGGGGGAGGGGCTAGATATTTTCAAAGTGGTTATACGGAGATATCTCCGTATTTTCCCCCATAATTCTTAGCGTTATACGCAGATTTTTTAGGCTGGTCACGTGATCATTAATTAAAATTCTATACAGGTCAGTACTACTTGTCGAGTCTTTAGAGTAAAGGTAGTTGTTACTATCAAATAAAACAACCCCGTAAAAACAAAGTTTTTACTATAAATCCCTTATGGAGACATAACTAAAAGTATTGATTATGTTCAAAAGTGACAAGCATGTACAGACTGAAACCGAAATTATCTCCCCTGGCTTTAAAACTGGGGGGAGGGGGTGTGGACATGGACGGGTTGCGTCAACGCGTTAACTCAACTCCAGGTGGTTTACCTGGTTTAAACACGAAATGTGTTCAGCGGTGGCTGGCCTGAAGTCAAGTGACCCGTAAAATGTAAACGATAGCGACCGCTACATATAGTTTATATAGATAAACTAAAAATGCATTAATTTAATTACAGTACGTTCGATCGATCTAAAATTTTGATACGATGCATTGTTAGGTGACACGGGTCCGTGTGCCAAATTTCAGCTCGATGGCTTCACGGGAAGTGGGTCATTTTTTACTTTGGTTTTTCCGCGGTCCCAAGACAGAGATGGCGGTGAAGTTAATATAAGGGATTTAAAAATTGCTTTATAATAAATTCTAAGTTCGTTTTTTTTTCATTTTTTAAAATCAAATTAGATTGCAGGGCTATGGTGTGGAACCATTGTTCGTTTTTTCATTTCGTTAGCCTATATTAAAACTGCGAAATAGAAAGAACGACAAACTTTAAAATATGTTTGCTGGAAATGTCAGTTATTTTAAATACACGTTCCACACCGCATAAGAATAAAAAAAGAAATAATTGTTTCCTGATTACTGGAATCATTGAAAATTTTAAGACTAAAATACAAACGTGCGGTGCTCATGACATTTTAAATTTATTCAAGGAACTTTACGACACTCAACACTTCAATGTGAAGTTAATAATCACATCACCACATGATCAACAATAAGCGCTTAAGATAGTAAATTTAAATTTTTAATTATTTTTTTTAATATTGAAGAAGGAACGATATTACATTTTGGAATAAGTAAAACACTCCTCATTTAAATAAAAATTACCCAGCTATTGCCTCGTAAAAATCGTGTGGCAGTTAATTTAAATAAATTGAAAAATTTTCATTAAAAAAAAATCATTTTAAACTAAGTCTAAAATTATAAAAAATATAATTAGACGAAAAGAAGAAAACGATGTCTGGGAGAGCGAGGCTCCTGTCATCTATTTGAACATAGTGCGCAGTTGACGGTTTACGGCGCAGTAAACTATGCAACGGATCGACAAAAAGCTGCCGAGTTGAGGAGACAGGCCAGAAAAGGATACACTCATAGTGATGTCATCCTTGTCCGATCTGTTGACGGATCTTCTTCATCAACCACCAACAAACTCAATACTATGACCTAACTCATCAGCCATGACCAACGAACTGAATAGACAGACCTACCTATCAGTCATTAAACCAACCAACCCAATAGACGGACCTACCTAATCAGCCACCAAACCAAAGAACTCTATAGACGGACCTACCTAATCAGCCACCAAACCAAAGAACTCTATAGACGGACCTACCTCATCAGCCACCAAACCAAAGAACTCTATAGACGGACCTACCTCATCAGCCACCAAACCAAAGAACTCTATAGACGGACCTACCTCATTAGCCACCAAACCAAAGAACTCTATAGACGGACCTACCTCATTAGCCACCAAACCAAAGAACTATATAGACGGACCTACCTAATCAGCCACCAAACCAAAGAACTCTATAGACGGACCTACCTAATCAGCCACCAAACCAAAGAACTCTATAGACGGACCTACCTCATCAGCCACCAAACCAAAGAACTCTATAGACGGACCTACCTCATCAGCCACCAAACCAAAGAACTCTATAGACGGACCTACCTCATTAGCCACCAAACCAAAGAACTCTATAGACGGACCTACCTCATTAGCCACCAAACCAAAGAACTCTATAGACGGACCTACCTCATCAGCACCAACGAATTTAATAGATGGACCTACCACATCAGCCATCCACGAACCCAATAGATGGTCCTACCTCATCAGCCATCAACGAACCCATCTAACTTCCACAGCACATAAATAGGATACACAAAGTATAATCATCGACCACGACTGAAAACAACAAACAAACACAAGAAAATGACAGAGAATTTAATTTCACTCGTGGTCGATTAATGAAATACTGGCATTTAACTCCGGTCTCTGGTCTGTCACTGTGGGAAAATGTTAGCTTTTGTCAAACCTATTACAAAATACATTTATAAATATAATTTAAATCTAAAATTTACCACTAAACTGACAAATTGGTTTTTATTAATTTATTCTAATTTATTCCTGTATTGTTATCGAAAATGTATATGTATACAAAATTAGTTAAAATTACACTTTAATCTGACCACAAGAAGTGGAATGCTGTACTAATTTCTGTGGAGTCGGCTAAAGATGTTTGCCTCCCACCTTCTACTTATTCCCAAATCGACCCACAGTTATCTGAAAGGCCGCTCCTAAATATTAAGACCCCCCCCCCTTCCGCCATTTCATTTTTTTGGTCTAGTTTTTGGACTTCTCGCACTGCTTCCACCCTCTTCAAATATCAGATTTTAAAGATATTGTATCTAAAGATTCAATTTTTTAAAAATTTTTGGGGGAGGGGGAGGGATGCTTGTGTCAGAATGAAGGAGGTAAAAAAGCTGATAAAGGGCCGTCCATACATAACGTCACGTACCTGGGGTCACACATTTGTGACGATGTGTGACGTGGGGGAGGGGGTTGTTAAGAACTGTGACGTCACATCAAAATGTGCAACTTTAAATAAAAGTTCATCTGAAATATTTTATTGCTTACAAATTCTTTAACGACATTTTACATGGCTTCACGTGTGTCGCGATATTAGAGTACAGCCTTACACTAAATACATACTTAAATGACAATAAAGTGATTTGAAACATGCTCATTTTCATATGGGATATACGGTGTTATTTGGGGTAGCGGGCGCAAAGCTTTGTGACGTCATATTTGAAGCGGGGGGGGGGCCTAACTTTTTGTGACGATTTGTTGTGACGAGGGTGGGAAGGGGTAAATCGGCCAAAATCGAGTGACGTCATTTATTGACGACCCCTAAGTGGCCCATGGGTGGGCAGAAGTTCCTCAAACGTCTACCGATCTCAACAATGAATGTGTCGTGCCGACTGCTCCATTTAGTAGCCATGTTATACTAACAACTGCCATCATACACTTCTGAGACTTCTACGTAATTTAATGGCGCGTTTGGGCGTGGATGTGGAATGGGTTGCCTGAACAAAACAAAGAAAATCTACACACAATAATTATTCAAAATTCGTATTTATTATTTTTTTAAAGCAGGATCTGACACAAACCATGGATGGGTGTAGGACGCAATAATCTTCTGCTTAGAATGAGTATGAGCAACCATAATAAATAAGAAAAAAATACGTCAATATAGATAAGATACGATAAGATAAGATAGATAAGATAAGCAGATGCATGCACAGGTTTGAAAAAAATATTAAAATCATGAACACCACTCCTCAAATTCAACAAATTCAAATTTTTTTTTGGTCATGACTCTCATTAGTCAAAGACCGACACAATGTCGTGCAGTTCACATAATACCCCATACGGCCCCACGAGGTGTAACATTACAGATTTAATTTTTTTATACGGATTAATTACATGGCGACTGATTGATTTTTTCAAGCCACCAACTGCAACATGCCGCTAAACGCCTTTGCTCGCTCACCCCAGGTGGAGATCATCACTGACCGTGAAGCCAGAGTCGGGAGGTCAAACCTGACCGACACAAACACACACCCATACACAACCATAACACATACTTATGCATACAAACACAAGCATAAACTGTAGGCATGGATTGATTCACAATGGTAAGATCCGTGGTGTGTACAGAGACAATTATTCAACCTTTCGTGGGTCTTTTTATTAGCCTCGAGTTTAACATGGGATCAACAATAAAACCTTGAGCAAAAAAAAATGCAATGCATAAATTATTAATGTTTTAGATACGTGACAGTAACTGTAAATAGTTTAAGAAATTTCAAATATTATTTGACATTTCGAACACAACGGAACCACATCAATTTCATTTTTGTTCCCTGTTACTTTATAAAGAATAAGGAGAATTAGAATTTATTAACTGTCTAGTTCATTTTTTAGAAAACCGACTGAATGCTTTCCAAACCCACCCCAGAAATGTATTCATAGTTTTATTGTATAAAACATTTTAGTTAACGTCTTTTTTTTTCAAAGCATATTTCATAATCCAAGGTATTTTTTGTGAAAAGTCAGTTTTCTAAATTCCGTTACATAACAGACGTGACCCTCTAACTTATATCCCTATCTTAAAAAGTTGTGTGATAACCCTTACCGCCAATGAGAGAACGCCAAGTTACTAAACATGGCTTCTACGCAGTTTACTAGTCTAGCAGTAATAATCAATTTAAGCTAGCTGAAACCATTCATTTAAAAAAAAACATATTAAAATAATCTTTTTTTTTCAAGGCTTTAACTTCAAAAATTCGAAACTCTATTATGTTGGTCCCGGGGCTTAGCATTTTTTTTCCTTTGCACGAACGTCATCAGCACTCAAAACTATTTTTCTTTATTTTTGTAATGTCTAAGATACATATATTTTTCTCCATACATAACGAAAAGAAAAAAAATAATTACCCCACAAAACTCGATAAGTATTTGAACAGTATTAAGTCCACAAACGATGAATGTCATTATACAGTCTCAAACGTGGGGCCGGATGGTCACAGACGGTGGGCCTTCAAATGTAAACTTATACAAATCTATACGCCTGGACTATTATTTTCGATTTTCCCCTACAATCTCGTTGGGCGCGGTAAATATGTAAATCCGTGATATTTACGCCATCTGTCAGGCGGTGATTTAAAGGAGAGTTATAGAAACCACATTAATATTGATCGGAACAAGACCGCTGAGATTAAAGACTTTTTAATTTTTTTATTATTAATTTTTTAAGCTAGGTCAACAGAAGTCTACACTGCAGCCTCGTTTTAGTGAGTTATAAAACATTCCGAATAGCACGTTCTAGAATTGATATATATAATATATGTGATAAAAAATGTCGGTCTATCTACGAACGGAAAAATATGTCGGATGCACTTCGTCTCATATTTAAGTTTACGATAGCACATGACTTTGGGGCCGTCCATAAATGACGTCACGCACCTTTGGGGGAGGGGGGGTCCACACATTTGTGACATGTGTGACGAGAAAGAGGGGGTGTTTGAGAAATGTGACGTAACATCAAAACTCGCGACTTAAACAAAAGTTCCACTTAAATATTTGATTTCTTACAATTTATTTTATGAAATTTTACATGGGCTTCACGCGTGTTACGATATTAGAGTGCAACCAACATTAAATACATACTTAAAGGACAAAATATTGATTTTAAACTTGCTAATTTTTCTAATAGAAAATACAGCTTTTATGAGGAAGCTTTGTGACGTCATATTGGAGGGTGGGTCTACGTTTTTGTGGCTACTCGTGACGAGGGGGGGGTGAAAAATCGGTCTAAATCGCGTGACGTCATTTATGGACGGTCCCTTTACAACCTGAGATGCACCCTCAACTGGGGCGCCAATTATAGAGTTTCTCTAAAAAGTGATTGTAATAACAAAACAAAAGATCAAAAGTAATTTCATGTTACTACTTACATAAGTTTATTTATGAGCATTTTTTCTCACCCAAAATATCACATTAACTTTTTACCCACCTACCAATATAGGATATTCCATATACATTTCTTCCTACACACAAATATCACTTATATCCATAACATTTCTTCATACATACGCACAAATATCAGATATTTGTTGAGCATTTCTTCATACATACGGCCAAATATCAGATATTTCTTGAGATTTTTTTCGTTCATACGCACAAATAGAACATAGTTCATGAGAATTTCTTGTTACACATTAAATATCAGGTATTACATAATATGCATTTCGTACCATACAAAAAAAATATTATGAATATTTTATCACACACAGGCAAATATCAGATATTTCATATACATTTCGTACACTACAACCCCCCCCCCTTCCCCGAAAAAAGCAACAAAAAAAGAGCTATTCTATATATATTTCTGCAGGCACACAAACATATTTTAGAAACTTCATGAACATTTCATCACACGCACTACTATCAGATAAGTTGTGAGCATTTCAATCTTATACATTGCGGACGCCCCCTCTTTCCAGAAGATTCTTTCTTTACACGCTCCTACATCAAATATGTCATAAACATTTTAACACACACAAATATCTGGCATTTAATTAGCCTGGCTTCACACAGAAATTTTAGTTTCTTAATGTAGATTTTTTTGCACACATACACAAGTATCATATATTACATAAGAATGTATCAGTATCACTAATAGCAAACTCTTCGTGAGAATTTGATTTGATATTTCATGAGAAGTTCTTCAACTGTATTTTTTCTAAACGCAGATGTTACATTTTGTTTATTGACCCGAGCATACGGACTGAGTTATGTAAAAAAAAATTATAAAGTAGAGACAAATAACATGAATGCAATAATATCTTAACTAGGGGGTGGCCCGATATTGGGATTATCCGGGCCAGATATTGGGATTTACGCCACTATCCAGATTCGGCAAATACTTAAGGCAGATCCGAATAGGATCCGGATATTAAACGTAGCAAAGAATAATTTGAAATCAAATTAAATTAATATTATTAAGTTTCTAAACAAATCTATAACAAGTTTTAAAAAACCCATTAAATTATTAATATATATATAAAAAGGGCTGCGGAAATTAACGATTAATTTCTCGAAAAATTTCTTTAATTTTAATCGAATTTTTATGGATTAAAATAATTTTAATCGATTAAAATTCGATTAAAATTAAAGAAAATATTTATAATATTTTAATAAATAATTAATTATTAACAATTAATAATAATTTATATATTTTTTTACATACAAACTTCTCCCGCGTAATATTATAATTTATTTTATCAATGTATGTGGACCGGCAGACGTCAACTATAAAATGGCTGACAGCATCAGCGCAGTTACATATAATTGTATAACAGTTAAAGTATGTGATATTCTTTTAAGCTAACTGCGGATGGCAATGCCGAAGATGGTGAAAAAGTTTACTGTGTTCACTGCCATAAACAATTCTCTTTTAAACGATCAAATACATCGCTGACGTACCACCTTCAGCACAAACATCCGATCAAGTATGAACACATTGTCATAAAATTTAGCTCAAAATACTCTTAATTTTCAATGTCTGTGAGACAGGCTAAATAATTCAATAAAATATTAAAAAAATCAATTATGTGTTTTTGTTACTTCCCTTGAAATATTCCGTTTACTGACGTCATAAATTTCTATTTTTGACTTTAATCGAAATTAACGAATTAATTCATCGTTAATTTTTCAAAAGTTAACGCTAACATTTAAATTAATCGATAACAGCCCTAATATAAAATAAAGATATTAACAAGCGCTCATCATGAGATCATTCAAATCCATGCAAAATATAGTAAAAAATCAAGTAAAACAACTAGATAGGATAACAAACTAAGTAAATTAACAGCATATTAAATTTACATCGTCTGAATAAAAGAACATTTTTATTATATCTCTAGATCACGACTTCTTGTACACCACACTACACACTACACAGTTCGTTGAACTTTGTTCAAGTTCGTTCATTCAATTCATTGTAAAATGTTCATCGTTGTCGTTGACAGTGTCACAGACTGTCATTGTAGATAGCAGATACCATCTATATGTTGGATAATAAATATTTCAATAAATAGTATTAAATAGTAAATAGAAAGTATTAAAAAAACACCCATTAGCTCTTACATTTAAATATGGAGATTATATCCGGATGCGGATACCGCAAATATTAGGGCCAAAATATCCAGATCCAGCAAATAGTAAGAAACCATATCCGGCCACCCCCTTATCTTAATCCATAGACAAACTTTTTTGTATTAAATGATTTTTAACCTCATATAAATTTGAAGTACATTTAAAGACAAACAACTAATTAAATGTTCAACAACAAGCCCTATTAATTTAAATCAATATTTTTAACAAGCTAAACAACATTGATATTTGTACTAACTGATTACCCTTGCTTTTCTATAAGGTCTATCAGTAAAATATTATTATTTTAACTATACTGAAATTAAACAAACTTTTAAACATTAAAGGTTTTATTTTTGGGAAATCGAATGAACAGCAACTTTAATTTAATTTATTTTAAAAAAATCAGTGATTCATGCTATCTCAAGACTTCTAACTTTTTTTGGTCCAACAACGATAAGACAATGTGTCTGTACTCACCACCACCCCTACTTTCTATAATAACTTTTGGGCTTAAATTTCACAATGGTTAAACATAAACAGAGTGTTTACTCACCCCCCTACCTTCTTTTCTATCCGGAAAAATCAACTGCCTATCTATCTATCTATCTATCTATCTATCTATCTATCTATCTATCTATCTATCTATCTATCTATCTATCTATCTATCTATCTATCTATCTATCTATCTATCTATCTATCTATCTATCTATCTATCTATCTATCTATCTATCTATCTATCTATCTATCTATCTATCTATCTATCTATCTATCTATCTATCTATCTATCTATCTATCTATCTATCTATCTATCTATCTATCTATCTATCTATCTATCTATCTATCTATCTATCTATCTATCTATCTATCTATCTATCTATCTATCTATCTATCTATCTATCTATCTATCTATCTATCTATCTATCTATCTATCTATCTATCTATCTATCTATCTATCTATCTATCTATCTATCTATCTATCTATCTATCTATCTATCTATCTATCTATCTATCTATCTATCTATCTATCTATCTAATCTATCTATCTATCTATCTATCTATCTATCTATCTATCATCTATCTATCTATCTATCTATCTATCTATCTATCTATCTATCTATCAATCATCTATCTATCTATCTATCTATCTATCTATCTATCTATCTATCTATCTATATATCTATCTATCTATCAATCTATCTATCTAAATATCTATCTATCTATCTATCTATCTAAATGTCTATCTATCTATCTAAATATCTATCTATCTATCTATCTATCTATCTATCTATCTATCTATCTAAATATCTATCTATCTATCTATATATCTATCTATTAATCTGTCTGTCCGTGTGTCTGTCCGTCAGTCCGTCCGTCTGTCTGTCTGTCTGTCTGTACTAATAAAAAGCAACGCCTTCACTGACTGACTCGTCAGTAAGTCTCCACCTTCCCGTGTAGGTAGAAGCATGTAGCTTTGGGAAATTGCTGAATACACTCTCACAATGATAATATCCAAACACAAATTAATTACCACTTATTGGGGACCAGGGGCTCTCCAAAATGTTGTGTTATCCTTTTATTAGCTATATAAAAATTAGTTTAAACTTTGGCTTCTGTTAAATCGATGGATCTTGACCAAAGTTTTTTCATAAAAACTTGATGTCCATTTCTTTTAGGCTGGGGGCCCAAAATCTTGTAAACATTTAATTCTTTATTGCCATTCCATTTTACACGATCTGACAAATCTTAACAAACCATGATCGAGATTGAAATCAATAGGTGTTTTGAACTTTACACCCGAAACCAATAGGGCCCGAGAGCCCTTAATGTCATTTTTTTCTTATGTAAGCTGTATAAATTTTATTGTATTCATCCGATCGCCAAGAAAATTTTGGAAGTTGTTGAGTACGTAACCACAAAAGTTTCTAGCATTAAGCGATTTTAAAATACCACTTATTAGGGGCCGGGGGATCAAGATGTTATTTTTTCTGACATGAGTTATAAAAAAAGGTATTTTAAACAGTGGCTACTGGGTAAATGGATCGATCTTGACCAATAATAATAATAATAATTGATAATTTATATAGCGCTGTTACCCAGTAGGGAACCAAGCTCACAGCGCTTTACATTGAGATCATAACATACATATAATAATTAATTAACCATTCAAACCATAATAATAACATAAAGGACAGTACATTACACACCTACTCTAATCATTAAAACAAATGTCTTTTCTTCAATTTTGTAAATACATTTTGAAAAGATGCGTTTTAAGTGCAGTCTTGAAGGACTTGGTAGTTCGAATACTACGGATGTGTAATGTGTAATTAAAATTCTATGGGGTATTAAACTCCTAATGTCCATTCCGTCGAGGACGGGGGCCTCGATTTTGTTGATAAACATTTTAAGTTTTATTCCCCATTGGATTTTAAACAATCTTGACAAATATAGACCCATATCTCAATATTTTTTCAGATTAAAATCTTCAGGCCTTTTGATCTTTACATCTTGCACCAGTTTGGTAATTAAATGTCAATTTATTTCCCCATTTGATTTAACACGACCTTGGCAAATGTTGACAAACAATTAACAAATGTATCCATCATGTTCCAGATTGCAATCAACGGGTATTTTGAAATTTACATCTTGCACCGATTGGGGCCGGGGGTCTTGAATGTCTTACTTTCTTTAATAAACTGTATAAATATAATCTTAATCACTGATCGACATGAAACTTTAGAAAGTTGTAGAGTACACTCCCGTGAAGGGTTCTAACTACAACTTATGATTCTCGATCAAACTGGGTCCATACGATTTTGATGGCTCATGTTTAGAAACAATAGCGCATTGAAATACTGATGTCCAAAAATTAATAAGTTTTCATTTCGAAATTCTACGCTAAAAGGTCTTAACGGTCGACAACGTTCGCCTTGTTGAAATTTCTAATTTATGGCCCCATCTTCACGACATTTGGTAGGCGGCTTTCCTGTTTTAATCGAGAGCGATGAACGCACTCATTTTGGTGGTATGACGCTAATGTCAGTAGCCATTCGACGAGCGTTTTCAACGGTCTTTGGTACATATGGTCTCATCTTCCAGAAATTTGGTACGCGGGTTCAGAACGCTAACTGAATCCTAGGTTTCCGCTGCAAAAGTGCGAGTATTTTGTTAGTCTATCTATATATCTATGTATCTGTCTATCTATTTTGACCTCTCTCTCTCTCTCTCTCTCTCTCTCTCTCTCTCTCTCTCTCTCTCTCTCTCTCTCTCTATGGCACAAGCTAAAGCGTAAAGACAGTGCGGTCATTACTTCTGACTTATTGCACTGATACACATACTATCAAATGATCATTTATGGCTGTTACACGTACATTCCTGACTATATCATATCTGACTGACTGATTCCACAATACACACTAGCAGAATAGTTCTTCGGACTCTTACTTCTCATGTTGGGCTACACAAATACACACGTACTGACCATAACTTCCCATTCTTTACAAATTACACACGCATTTTTATTTCTGACTTGTTGCACAGGTACGCACGCGCACTACTGGACTATTATTGCACACACACCCCACACGCCATACACGTAAACGCACTTACACACACAACCGCGGTATCTTACTTTTGATTGCTTTCGCCAACGGAGGCACGAAAATTTTTAACATCACTTCGCACCGTCCAGATGCCCTCATACAGTTTTCTTTTTTAAATCCTTTATATTAACTCGTGGTGTCTGCTTGCGCCCTTGATTGCTTGCTTGCTTGCTTGTCGCCAAAACTTTGGATCGATTTTTAACAAACTTCCTCGTAAGTTAGCGATAGAAATTTTGCAGGCAGTTTCGTACCGATGATAAAAACAATGTATCAAATTTTCAGATCGATCACATGTACCGTAATTGAAAAAATGCTTTTGAGATTATTTTATTTATTCCTATGCATTATGTATTTTTTTAGATAGAGTGTAAGGGTGCGCATTAGATTGAACAACCTTTCTGTCGCGCAATAAGGTGCGTATTTTACTGACAACATATTTTTATAAACATATTCCTGATCGGTGTTTTACGACACAACTACAATTTTGTATTTTTGGGTGGTCTTGCGCTGCGTATTATAATGAACATTCTTTTAGTTACGTCTCATACATGAAGGATTTATAGTCAAAAACTTGTTTTTTTTACGGGTTTTTAAAAAAATAATAAATCCTGATTGGTTTATAGTGGTTGAGACAGAAATAAAAAACGTTTGCAAAAATATTAAACTTTTTTAAAAAATCGCAGACGTTTGACACCAGGCTCCTGTTTAGTTATCTCGTATCAGGGCGCAGAAAGACTCATCACTTGAAATATGCTTTCATTTTCATAGCAATTATATTGACAACTCCCAGTTGACGTAAAATCCACAACGATTGTTTACTGTGCAACAGGCTGTTTGTATCCTCCACCCTTCATTTTCTCCTCCAAGGGGTCTTATTCAGCAGTTGAGCTTATATTATTATTTCTTAGTTTTCGTCGATAAAATGTGTCGACATCCGAACTGCTAAACTGCACTTACAAAGGATTAAGCGACCGCTTCTTTAAATCTCGAAAACTGCGTTTTGAAAGGCTATGACGTCCAGTGTTAAGTCTTGTCCTCAATGATGTTTTGAGTCTCTTAGCCCTCTCTCTCTCTCTCTCTCTCTCTCTCTCTCTCTCTCTATCTATCTATCTATCTATCCATCTATCTATCTATCTATCTATCTATCTATCTATCTATCTATCTATCTATCTATTTATCTATCTATCTATCTATCTATCTATCTATCTATCTACCTACCTACCTACCTACCTACCTACCTACCTACCTACCTATCTATCTATCTATCGATCTATCTATCTATCTATCTATCTATCTATCTATCTATCTATCTATCTATCTATCTATCTATCTATCTATCTATCTATCTATCTGTCTGTCTGTCTGTCTGTCTGTCTATCTATCTATCTATCTATCTATCTATCTATCTATCTATCTATCTATCTATCTATATATATATATATATATATCTTTCTCCCTCTATTACTTTCTCATTCTTTCTCTCTCATTCTCATTATCTCTCTTTTTTTCCCTCACTGTTTCTAGCTGGCGATGAACAAATTCAAATTGCTGCTGAACTCCCCCCAATACTTGATTATGGATAGTAATGTATATATGTGCCTTTTCTGCTAATATAAATATAATGCCAGGCATTAGCTATTATATGAAGGGACGGATATAGACTGACATAAGCAAAAATTAATGGACTAACTTGATTTAAATAATCCTCGTCTATGAACTAAAATTATCCATTACAGGAGTAGGTGGGGGTCCATTTTTTTATAGAAACGTATATCTTTTTCTGGGATACATTGATTCATGCATCTTTGTGCGGAAAAGGCACATATATACATTACTATCCATAATCAAGTATTGGGGGGAGTTTATAAGATATTTTGTTCAGCCCGGGGCGTGGAAAAAAGGGGAGGGGCTTCAGGGTTCGACTTACAGTTTCGAGAAAAGATGATAAAATAAATGCCCATCATTTTTAAAATCGATTTTAATAGGAAAACCTTAAAGCTTATTTTTTTTTATTTGTCCGACTGATTGCTAATATACCACCGTTTTTGAAATATGTTTATAGAAAGTCCCTGTAATATTTTCTCGCATAAGAGCTCAACATTTCCATACATTCATACATTTAAAAGTTTATCTACCGTGGATGCCGCTAAGTGTATTGATGAATACTGTTGAAATATTTTAAAAATTCCCTTGGTAACAAGATTCGACACAGGAACAGGTTTGTCTCTCCGCTATGTGATCCTTCCGGAGACGTAGTCCCAAATTTAAAATGTATGATTCTACAAGGTAATCAGGTCCCTCCAAGAAAAGGGATTTCCGGGTATATTGATCCGTAAGGTAAAGGATCCCAAAAGAACGGAATCCCATCGAGTATTTGATCCCACAATAAAATGGCAGGCATGTCCACCAGGAAAAGGAATTCCACCAGGAACAATCTACTGACAATCTACTGTCTACAATTTCTGTCATTAAGAGACAAGATCACATCTTTAATGGGATTCATTCGTGAAACGAGATCTCGTCGGATATTTGGGATCCAATCTTGAAACGGTATCATATGTGAAACTCATAAAGCGGGAATCGTTATAAGGGATACGATTTTCACGCGCCACCAGTTCGGACATGTCCAAAGCCCCCAGTTCCTCATGAGTTCTCCTCCGCTGCCAAAAATTCGGCATTCTTATCTTATCTTATCTATACAGACGCTCCTTCTATGCAGAAGACAATTGCGTCCACAGACCATGACAGATGATCTGTTGGCAAGTGATGCAGCGTTCACAGGCCACGGCTTTGTGGGTTCGACGCATTACCCAGCCGCCTAACTAGTGTTAGGTACCCATTCGGAGCTGGGTGACTCAGGGGCGCCCTAGGCCCCGGGAACAAATCTTGCCTTCGAACCCGTGACCATCGGTACGCCAGTCGAGCGCGCTGCCACTTGACCACCGCATCCCCAATGAATGTAGCTTCGTATGGGACAAAAGTCAGTTCTCATCCGGGTGTTAAAGCTCTACTAACTATAAGTATGAGAGGTAGTTTCCACAAAGTCTCACTTTTGTCTGGTCGCAGCATGTATTTAATTGAAGGGCTGCGGAAATTAACGGTAAATTAATGAATAATTAATTATCGATGACTCGTAAAAAAATTTAATCGATTAAAATTTTGAAAAATATTTATTATATTTTTTTTCCAATTAATTAATTATTTTTTTACTTACATACTTTTTCCACAAAAAGGTTTTTCTTCCAAATTTGCTGTGTTACGTCACAAAATTTGGGAGCCTTGGAATTACCGCGACTTAACCAATTTCGTGAAATAATGAATCGCAACTTAACGGGATCTATATATGCGTTAATCGTTTTGGGTCATGGCTGTGCTCTTTTTCCCCCAGGAGTTAGCCATATCGTGATGAACTGTAGGAATATTTTGTAGCCGCATAATAAGACGTTATTTACTAGCTTATTTTTTTTTAAATCCCTTATATTAACTTCACCGCCGTCTCATCGTCGTTCGTCCCTCGACCGCGACGCTCATTCGTCTCTTCCCGCGATGCCCGTCCGCCCGCGGAAAAACAAAAGTCGAAAATGACACACTTCCAGTAAAGCCATCGAGCTGAAATTTGGCACACGAACCCGTCCCACCTAACAATGCATCATATCAAAATTTCAGATCGACCGAACGTACCGTAATTAAATTAATGCATTTTTAGTTTATCTCTATAAATCACTATTTGTAATGTTTAGTCGTCGTCTGCTAGAGTTTTGACCTAGTTTTAAAGCTAAAGGCAGTTGGGAAGACCTTTGGCATCGAGCTCAGAGTCGTGGCTGATTCCTACCGCTCCACACCGGCCAGAATATTCTAGACTTTCTGCCCACCTCCAGACGGGGACAGAATATGCAATTATTGCATCGCGCCCGCTTCTTTCCAAAGTAAAAAGATGAGCCGTTTGTGAAAATTGTAACCACGCAATGTCCATAAGATTCCATTTGTCCCCCGAGACTCGACTTGATGAAGTTAGACTTTGATCACGCTCCTTTATCCTGTGTCCGCACGGCCACCACTATAACTTTCCCCGTGTACCCTGTTACGGGTACTTTCTCTTCAGGTTCATTAACCGCATCCGTGAAGGAGGGCCATTGCCATCGAGTTCTCTTTAACTCAGTTGTACAAGAGTTAGAAACCGGTGTCTTGTATTAGTTCTAGCCAAGGTAATTTTGTGTACTGTGTTCATGGTTACCTTTTCTCGCCTTATGTAAAGTGGTTCTACATTCGACAATATTTCTACATTTGTCTTTAATCAAACCTCCTAACACACACACACAACCCCCTTCCCTCCACAAACACTTACTCACAAACCACACCCACCTCCACACACACATACAAAGCCTCAGCTTTCAAACTCTTAAACATGGAGGCTGCAGACAAGACCACCCTCACCAGCGTAGATAAATAGCCTAAGGCGACTTGCGTTAGCATCCCAATTGGTACATGCCAGGTTTTTCCTTCTTTTTTTCCTAAATCTGCTAAAGAAATATTATTTTTTTTAAATCTTTAAAATAAATAAAAAGAATAATATCTCACTTCACATAAGAGATTGAATTAAATTACCGCCAAAACTGCTGCTTTTACTTTACCAACAATCACTTGTTTTTGAACATGAAATTAAGTTTCATGCGCTCTTTTAAAATGTTAAATTTTCTTTTCAGCACACCAATGTAACAGCTTCCCTTGCATTTCTTGGATTTTTCACAAAGTCTCAGTTCAGCACTCCCAATGGCACGCCCACTCATTCTCAATTCAGATCTTGGGTTTTTTCCCCTTAAAATTCATCAATTTTTCCCTAGAGATCACGGCGATTATCAGCAATTATGTAGCTACAAATTTCAATGATTTCTTTTTAACCAAAATCATAAGTAAACTTGTTTCAGTTCTGTATCAACTAATTAACATGTGTAATTCAATTAGAATATCTTTTTTGTTTCATTAGATGTCAAACATTTTACGTGATAGTTTTTTAAAGCCTTTGTATTTTTTTTTAAATTTCTATTATTAGTATTATTCATATTTCTCACTAAACCAGAGAGCGTTTCAGAGTCAAGCACTTAGTCATGATGCTGACTATTTAAGAGATATATTTATAATAGACTTTAAATTAATGTCAATTTTACAGTCATCAAAACGACTTGAACACAAAATAATACAATGTGTTATGTGTACACATAATTCATAAAATCCATTTCAATTTTTTTTAAATTATCTAGAATTTTTAAAGTTAAATTAAACAAATTATTTTATGCATATACTGGTTTGTACGTTTTTATTTTTTTCTCTTATTCATCATGAAAACTGTTGTACGCGTGAAATAAGCTCTTAGCTGTAATTTGCCAACATCTGTTTCCAAAATCATTAATATTCTTTGAATAACACGCATGGGTACTATTTTACTGTTAAGACTAAAATTCGACTGCAACCACTTTCGGTTTTGATACACAATCGTCATTGCACGCTAATGAAGATTTAGGGATACTGTAATTCTCAAATTAACCCCTAACAAGATTTCAAGCAAAACTATATTTTAAAATATATAGACTTCATTGTGGATTTAAAGGCACTGACCAATGACCAAGGAAAAGGGTGAACGGGGTGGGCTGAACATGGCGACACTTTTTCCATATTATCTTTGGCCAACTTCTAAATTTAAAAAAAAATAAAAAATTTATGTTTCGGGTTGCAATATATATATATATATTTTTGCAGGCGGTACTACCCCGAGGTATGTAATTGGCATTGCTACTAAATACGTGACATTCTCTTCTTGGGTCGAGTTACTTAAAACTCTTATGACCCCTCCCCCTCATCAAGCGGGTATATTTCCACAGTTGTCGGAACCGACTCGTCCGAATCCCTGGGAGACGCCTGGCACTCGGCCAACAGATGTTCAACCGTCTCATTCGCGATACCCCACACTCGGCAGCTGATATCCCTTCTCTGGTCAAACCTATGCAAGTATCTCCGTGTGGGGCAGTGATCAGTCATTATCCGGGTGATGAGTTTCTGAGTTTACGAAGTAGTTTCCACCACGGTTTGCTTTTGTTAGGCCTTGGCAGGAACTTGAAAACGCTTTTTATGGTGTCTCCAGATGCCAAGCCCTGTGGCCATCTTTCTAGGAAAGGGTACTTGTGCCACAATCTGACTACAGCTGGGTCATTGGGAAATCGGATAAAATCGGGGCTGAGCTGCTATTAAATAACTCATTCATAACAGAGTGATTTCTGTGTATATATTTAATCTTTATATTTTGTCTTTAATTTGGTTCCTGCATCCAGAAGTGCATCGGTGCATTTATTTATTTATTTTATTTTTTAAATTTTATTTTATTTATTTATTATTTTTTTTTAATTTTTTTTTGCAGCTTTGAATGTAAATTTATCCATCCCAATAAATTTGGATGTGGCTAATTTCATGTTCATATTTAGTTAACAGCAGTTAAAACTTTTTCCAGTGATCTTGGAGCTCAGATTCATCAAAGAAGCACCGAATTAGTGTGGTGTACACGGCCAGGAAATAACAGGGCGTTTTAACTGCTCGCATTGCAGCACAACCCCTGACAGTAACGCAACCGTTGATTTCGTTACCCTTGCTGGCATAAAGGGGGTTGGGGGTGGGGGCTAGGATACTGGGATTGTTCTACGATCAGACAATGTTGAATGTACTGCCCAGGATATGGTGTAGGGGTAACTGTATTAGCCAAGATTTACAGAGTACTCTCAAGGGCATTACAGAATACATACGTATTAGTTACTTAAAATTGATAAGTAAGATACCTCATCCCAAAATTTGGCTAACAAATATTAAATATAATGTAGGTCTAGACTGCAAAATAAAGCAGCGAATGCCTTGACTCAAGGATAACTTCGGATAACTAAAGAATCTTCCCCTATATCACATTCATTGCTTCATGAATAAAATAAAATAGAAATAAAATTTAAAAAAAACAAACAACAGTTATTAACCTTCTCTCAGAGATGAAATCGTAACCGCTTCAATATTACCATTTGACCACCGCTTCAGATAATGAAATGGCACTTTCTAATATTTTATATACAATGTTTGGAAAGCGCTCATGACATATATAATTATATAAGTCATAACGGTTTAATCTTTTTAACTCAATTTCCCATGGGAAAAATTGCGTTTATATATTTCAAATGTCTGTGCTGTCTGTTCGAGCTTGCACAAGCAACTACTCCTGAACCATAGCAGATAGAGTGTTCGGGTTTTTTGCAAATACGTTAAGGAGGTCCCAAGGATGCGCAAGGGCCAAAAAAATACCGAAAAGATTTACTGGATTTCCTGGAAAATCAAAAACAATGAAAAAATATCAGTATTTTGTCAATTTC
Source organism: Ampullaceana balthica (assembly GCA_944989445.1). Lineage (NCBI taxonomy): Eukaryota > Metazoa > Mollusca > Gastropoda > Lymnaeidae > Ampullaceana > Ampullaceana balthica. The sequence continues at coordinate 131,597 of CALYLW010000760.1, read as the reverse complement.
TCTCCAACCATAAAATCTATCGGGTTGAATGAAACGCCAAACGATATATAATAATATTTAGAACAATGTTGTAGAAGGAATTTTTCAAAAATCTCTTTTCTTTCGACTCCCGTAGTTTTAGCAGCAATTTGCAGATAGAAATTGTTTTGTTTACTTTCAGAATTATTGATTTGAAATGACTTTCATTGTAATTTATAATATACAATATAATAGTCCAAGTCACCGGCTGGCTGGCTGGAAGGATGTGGAACGCTATGACGTCATTTTTTGAGCTTATATTTTAATACAAGGCGTGCATCGAAAGGCGCACAAAAAGGTGTGCAAAATAATTATAAATTAAAGACGCGCTGTAAAAATATATTATATGACGTCATTGCTTTAGCTTATATCTTAATTTTGGAAAAGGGAACGATGTAAAAAAAAGGGTTTGATGATTTATAATTATAAAATACTTTGTCTACATTTCAGGAAGTTTACTATTTCGTATTTATCAAACAAGGATAATTTACTTGGGGTTTTGACAAAAAAGGGTAGGCGCCGTAGGTGCCCTACAACCCCTAGTATAGAATGATAGTTAATGAGGTTTTTCCGCTTTGTTAGACTGTTGCGTGGTGCGCATTATATTGACAAATTCTTGGTGTGACTCTAGAATGATTTCCTTTGAATAAAAAAATTGGAATTGTTGTAAATTGCTTTAATTTAAATACTTATTCGATTTTTTATTACTTTTTTTTTAAACGTGCTGTCATAATCATATCTCCACCACTCAAGAGTTTTGAAGACAGGTTGAATACGAAAACACTTTGAGGAACTCAAGATCGATGTGTAGGATTTAAGTTTAAGGCAGGATTTATTTTTGTCCCGAATTTTTATTTACATATTTTTTAGTGATTTTTATTTTAATTTAAGAAAATCTTTCTGACATTTATAACAGATCTTAATTTTCCTGGGAGAGTCACTCCTATTTTTTTATTCATATATAATGAAATTAAACTCGAAAACTTAACAGCTTTATCTTGACACCTTTGATTCACCTTGGGCCCTACCTTCAGGTATGTCTATGCAATCTCACAAAACCTGTGGACAATGAAAAAGATGCTGACAAGAGTTGTTTTTTTTTAATCTATTTATAATCTAGAAATTAAAGCTGTAGCCATCTACCACATCAAGAAATCGTGACCATCTGTCTGTAAAATAAAAAAAATGGCCATTTATTACTTTATAAGACCATTAGGATTACTTGCATAAGTTACAATTTCAACAAATAAATGTTTTCTCCATCTGGTTCCAACCAGCTTATTTTGATCGCTTAACTCATTTTTTTTTAAAACTGCTGTTTTCAACTGAATTTTTTTAAAAAGTGAAGTGAAAGTAAAATGCTTTATCCTGATCATGCTCTGGGCATGTGATAGAAAGTGCAGCAAAAATTTATATATATATATTATTACTAACATAACACTACTTATATATGGATGAGAGGGGAGCGGGGAGGCTTTTAAAATATTTTATAGGTTAGTGAGTTGTTCAAACTTTTTTAAAAAATACATTTAATTTAATTTTTTTAAAAGCATCTGTGACCAGATACAGCAATCCATAGTTTGACTTTCTCTCGCCCTGAGGGTAAACAAATCTATAGGTATGAAAATCAAACGGGCTTAGGGTGAGTGGGGGTGGGTGGAGGAGGAAACTAATGTGGGGGAGGGGATGGGGGTGAAAACTCTGAAGTCAGCAGATCTTTAAATCCCAGTCCTCAAATATAGAATTACGGTATCGACCAGGGCCTTTTCGATTCTTACCCTCCCATTTTCAACATGATATTTGTCGTGAAAATCAATTATAAACCAAGTGTTGCTGAGGTCTCTTTATGAAATCGGGATGATTGCGGATTTTTAAAAAAAAATATTTTAAAAAAATAAAAAATTCAGGGATTATCGCCAGCCGTTGTTGCTCTGATATCTGCGTTCTTATGCAAAGGTATTTTTGGCTGATTGACAGGAATCGAGGGGCGTTGTATAACGCCCTGGGTATATAAGGCCCTGGTCAGTCCTTGTCACATTAAGGAGCTTACCGCTCTGAGAGAGAAGAATTGCGCATACCAGTTTTATAAGTGATATTTAATACCTTGGACATTTCTACTCGAAGGGAAACATTACTGCAGCAACCTCTCAAGCTTTAAGGGCTTTTCGCCACTGCCAACATGGCACCCACGAGGACCTCGGCCCTCACACTGCTTTCACTGACCATATGGCTTTTTACCCTTGCAACGTCCGCCAGTGCCGGGTAAGTTGACGCACTATAAACCAACACTTCAATACCTCTATGATTTTTACGTTGGGAGGTAAACCATGTGCAGCATTTACAGGGGAGGCTCCTTTTTAAAAATAAAAGCATAACGTATATTGTCCGATTTTCCTCGTCATGCCTCTTTGTCTTGAATTGAGGCCTAAATTGGGCTTTTTTTTCTCCTTTGTATCATTATTGAGTCTTTGCGATATTCAAATGAGAATAAGTTTATTTTATCTTTAATAGTAATAATAGTTACACGTTTTATCTCGGATCAGCATCTTTGTTCATTTTTATAGTGTTTGACTATGTTAGTTCTTCATATTTTCAGCTCTATAAGAGTTTCTCATTAATTATAGTTATAGCCTTTCACTTTAACGGGAACAGCATTTTAATGCATATATAAAATAATTATTTTTTATAATAATAAATAAATAAATTGTATTTTCAATGTCACTTCTTGGGCGGCCACCATATTCGTAACAATTTTAGTATATATTTCAAACGTCAAGCTTGAAATTACTGGCTGGTGTTTTTCCATTTATGAAATGAGCTTTAATTTTTTTAAATTAATGCTTCATTAATTATAATGCCAATGAAATGGTTATTTTTCTAAGCCTTGAAAACTTTGAAGACTAAGATTTTGTTCACGTTACGAACAGCAAACGGCGAATGACGATGTCCTTACAAGTTTCCTTTTTCAAAGAAATCAGTTAAATCGCAAACAGTTTCTAAGGGGAAAAAAATCCCCATTCCATATGATTTATTAGTCCCCTTCGTTTATGACCATACAATTTCATACAATGATAGATCTCGGTTAGGTGTTCAGAAATACAGAAAGTATAATATAATTCGTTGTTAGGTACGCAAATATACCCCGTAGGGAATTATCATGATGGTGGGAAAGAACTCTGCAAGAATGAAGGAACGTGGTAATTATTAAATTCGAGCAACAAAAATAGGATTTTTATTATAAAAATATTTCCCAAAGTTTGCTTGAATGGTTCAGCTTTTTTTTAAATTCCAAGTTTGTAAGATTATTACCGTAAGGGCGGGGCCATAACTTTACCGCCCACCTTTTAAGAGACAAAAGGCATCGGGAGTGGGTCCGATATGAACATCCCCTCTCCATTAAAAAAACCCAAACAGGAACCGGTGGGTTGTCTTTCAGCCCCCTCCCTCGTGCTCAACTAGGCAAATGGATGCCCGTCTTTGCCCTACTTCTACCCACCACTGACATCTCTTTACCTTGGGTACTCTTTAAACGCCAATAGAGTGGACATAAATCATAGTGAAAATGATTAATATACTTTCTTTTCTCCGATATTTTAAAAAGCACAGGCAATGTATTAAAGGATTGGGCGAGAGTAATGAAGATTTAAGAGAAAAAAACAGCTATTTTGATTTTCCATTTTAAAAAATGGGATAAATGGTAAAGGAAAGTATGAGTACCCAAGAAAAGTATCTATGGCCCAATAATGACTTACTCTTCATGTCTGCTACCACCGTTCCCTCAGTTTTAGGAACTGACATTTGAATGAACTTAAAATGAAGGTGTTGCAAAGGCTTAATTGCCTGCGGGTTTTTAATCTTCTAAGTATTTGTTTGCAAGAAAATTATAAACGTTTTTTTAAGCCGTAAGGGTGAGGGGATTATTATTGTTCCATTGTAAAATTGTGCACATTATTAAAGCTAAAACGATCACGTACCTAGGGTGCCTAAATTTAAAGGGAAACAAACTTTCAGAACACTTCATTTGACTTTTTTTTTACAACTTCGAATTGTTAAGGGAATAAATCTTTAAACTTCCTTTCCATTTTTACCCGAAACTTTTGCATTCAAGCGCCATTTTTAACATTATATTTTGGACGCTATTTGATACCAAATGACAAATATCCATATGAACGCGAAACCGACAGTTTTACTGATAATACTATTCGAATTCAGTTGAAATGTCCTGCTCTATTCAACAGCCATTTCTGTGAACGAGAAAAACAAGAGAACACCGTCGTGAAGCAGCCATGTCGTGATCTCATCAAAATACTCACTGGAGCCTCACCAATGTCCTTCCTAGGGGGAGTGGAGAAACCGACGGACCCGGACATATCAAGTAACAGTAACGAAACGTGCCTCTACCAAAAGTAAGGTTTACTATTTTTTAATTATATATTATATTTAAATTAGTTTCCATCTGTTTATTTATTGTGTTACGGGTGATCCTACTAACAAAATGAATATAACATTCGCTTTGCTCCTCGCTAATAAAAAAATTTCACGTATTTAAATACCCATGACCCAAGATTTCGTCTGTCAAAGCAAATATGTTATCTAATTAAAAAGTACAAGCAATTATTTATAATTATTTCTTATTAATAACCATCTTATATACCCGACATTTGCATGGCCTGCATTATGGATCATATTTTTTACCCCGCCCCACTACAATCTCGTTGCTAAATGGAGTCCCGTTCTTAGTCGAATCCCTCTCCCCGATATGAATATGATTACAGTTCCATTATTCATTGTGATTACATACCCCACTGTGATCCTTTGCATAATGGGATCCCATTTTTCAGCCAGAAAAACAGTAGGATAGGACTTAAACTTTTGTCCCATTAATTTCTGTTATAAATTATGGTGACCTAACGGAAAATAAAATCACAGAAGCTTCAATAATATTTTAGATCATACCGGAATCAAGTGAATGATAATTCTAATATTGTGTGTATAGTCTCACAGACATTTGGGGTAAAACTTTCAAACTTGTCCCATTAAAATGGGCTAAAAATTAAAGGAGATTTTCCAAAGATAACATTTAGAACTTTCTAGAATATTTTAGGTAAGCAAAAAATTAAAGTGAATTAAAAAAAAACTATTAAATTTATAGTCAGAAAAATACTAAGGTAAAAGTTTAATGAATTGTCCAATTAATATGTTAAAAATAACCGATTTCTTGCAAAAAAAATAATAATTTACATAATTTTCCAGACCACTCCAGAAAAAATTGGATAATACGATTACTTTGATATCAATGTGCATTTAGGGGACGTCCATAAATAACGTCACGCGCCTAAGGGGGGGGGGAGGGGTCACGCATTTGCAACGATGTGTGACGAGGGGGGTGTGATTAAGAAATGTGACGTAACATCAAAACGCTCAACGTGAAATAAAAGTTCCACTCAAATATTTGATTGCTTATAATTTATTTAATGTACGTTTTATATGGCTTCACGTATGTTCAATGTTACGATATTAGAGTGGCCTCATACTAAATACATACTTAAATGACAAAAACGAAATTTGAAACATGCTAAGTTTCAATTAGAAAATACGGTTTTTATGTGTTTGGGGGTGGGTCAAAGATTTGTGACATCATATTGGAGGGGGGTCTAAGTTTTTGTGACGAAGTGTGACGAGAGGGGGAAGGGGGTTAAAAAACCGGCCCAAAATCGCGTGACGTTATTTATGGACGGCCCCTAGATACAGTTTGCATCACAAGAGCCTTTGCTACGAACTTAAACTGGAGTTAAATTCGTTTTTTACCTAATATTGTAGTTTAACGCTTTTGACATATATTTAAAAAAATGTATATTAGGGAATGAAATAGGGGCCCCCAGCCCCAAAATGAATGAATTTAGGAGTTTTATTTCACACTAGTGTAAAAGCCTGCTAAGGCTAAGGCTCACACACACGCATAGTTCGTGCGTTGTTTCGGAAATTGACTTTCTGTGCTAAAACAATGACGTCATATAAAAAATTTTTTACAGGCGAACATTTTAAATTTATTTATAATAATTTTGCGCATCTTTCGAGCGAGCGCCTTTTTGCGCGCCTCTCGATGGGGAGACACACGCATAGGAAGGGCGATTATGTATTATATATTAGATTAGAATTGTATTTTAGTAATTGGCCATAAAGGTACCAAGTTAAGTTTATATCAATCCATGCAGCCCATAGCCAATGTTTATAAGTATACTTATATAACTTATAAAAGAAAACAGGCCATTAAGGCAGCCGGGCCCAAGTGGTGCAAGATGCAATTTCATAAAGCATATAGATTTTAAATCTTGATCATGATTATGTGTCAATATTTTTTACCCAAAAATTGTCACACTTTACAAAAACAAAGGTGATCGCAGCGATTGCAATAACTATCGTCGAATCTCCTTACTGAGTATTGTTGGAAAGGCTTTTTTCAAAGTGGTCCTTGCACGCCTGCAAATTCTGGAACAAAATGTCTACCCGGATTTCACCTACAGTGGCAGTAACATCACAAGCACACTCTCCCTGGAAAAGGAAATGGTAAACAGAATCGGCAAAGCCGCATCTTTTATGGCTAGGTTGAATCAAAGAGTGTGGAACAATGCGCAGCTCACAGATAGGACGAAAATCGCTGTGTACCAGGCCTTCGTGCTCAGCACACTCCTCTATGGCAGCCAGTGCTGGACAACCTACGCCAAGCAAACAAAGCAGCTCAACAGCTTCCACTTACGATGCTTGCGTAGGATTCTACACATCAAGTAGCAGGACAAGATCACCAATGTCGAGGTACTCAGAAGGAGCCATATGCTGAGTGTGCACTCAATCCTGAGTGAGAGGCGCCTGTGGTGGTTGGGTCATGTCCGCAGGATGAGCTCGGAGCGCATTCCAAGAGCCTTGCTTTACGGTAAGCTGGCAACTGGTATGAGGAAAAGAGGTCGCCCCTGCTTGCGCTTCAGGGACGTCTGCAAGAAAGACTTGTCACAGGCGCAGATGGACCATAAAACGTGGGAGACCATTGCCGAGGAGCGCACCTCCTGGCGGGCAAAAGTGCGTGAGGGCATTCAAGTCGCGGAAGCATCCCTCACAGCTAGGAGTGAAGAGAGAAGGGCCAGGAGAAAGGTGAAAGGGGCAGAGGAGCAGGAGTAAACGCCATCGTCCCATGAGGACGGACGGATGCCATACCATACCATTTGTCAAAATAGTGTAAAAAATGGACGGGTGAATAAGGTCTTAAACGTTTACGGAAAAAAATTCTTTTGGGCCCCCGGCTTTGAGTTAATGGACATAAGAAGTTAAATTACCTATGGTATTTTAATACGGGTTATCAAGTCTTTAGTGTTACGTTTGGCCAAGATCCATCCATTTACTCAATAGCCTATGTTTGAAAAAATGTATATGGCTCATAAAAGGAAAAAACTACATTTTGGGTCCGGTACCCAAATTTAAATATATTTTGTTCCTTGTATCAGCTGTGTTGAGGAAAAAAAATAAATGGGACTCTGGCCCAAAATGTTACATACTGTAAAGTTTAAAAAAATCCTCCAGATTTCAATTTGGATGATGATGGATCTAAGCAAACAATTTTGGTTGAGATCCATCAATCCATGTAAAAAAACCTATACGACACAAAGTCCGCCCGCCGGTCCGTTCTTTATTTACTATTATATACTCTGAATATGATATGATGTGATATGGTATATATACATTTGGATTTTAGAATGGACGCCAAAATATCTCTTCAAGTTTAATTTGTCTTAATTATAATTATTGGGGATGAAAATTAACTCTTTAAAAATGCTTTCAACTAATATTATACACATTCAGGACGGAGCACACGACAGTACAAGCCTGCTGCACCGGTTGGACGGGCACGGATTGTGACGAACGTAAGTCGGAAACTCTATAAATAACTTTGATGCATAAAACCTTTGGGCATCCATGGGTAGAATTGAAATATTGCCTTTTGAGATTCCACATATTCGTTAACTGTCGCTGTCGTATCATAACTTGAGGGTGGGGCTATGGCGGATTAAGGGGGGATGCTGATTGGGCTAAAGGCATGGGCCCCCAAAGATTTGAGGGCCCCAAACTTATTATATTGTACAATAAAGGTGGCTGGACCGGGTCCCAGGTGGAATTCCAGCCAGGGGCCCCATGCAATCTTGATCCGCCCCTGGGGTGGGGTAATACGAGTCAAAATAATCTTTGTTTCAAATAACACAGGTGCATGTAGGATGGTTGGTCATGACAGAGTTTTCTTCAGGATACACTTACATGCGATATGCGCAACATCTTTATTCACAACGGAAAAATTTCCTTTATGCGGTTGTCATGGCAATCTCAAGCGTCATTGTCATTTTTAAAAAACCTCCGTTAAAGTAAAGAGTCGTCTTGAATATTTAGCGGACTTCATGCATTATTCATTTAAATTTGCCCTATCGAAAATTCAAGAGTTCATTTTGTAGAATATGCATTTTTAATTGATATACGTTGTTTTGTTTTTCTCTTCCTATTCCTATTCTCATTTTTAATAACATTTTATAGTCACAATATTTCGAAAAGAAGTAGAAATCGCGAAGAATTAATTCAAAATACAATATGTAATTATGATGTAACATATTCCTAACCTTCCTTCGAGAGCAAAACCGAATTGATACCCGAAAGAAAAGGATGATACAAGGAGGGAGATGAACAAAGAGAGGTGACATAAAGAGTAACTGATACATTCATGACATGACCGTTAAGATGAGCTTTGATTTTCTTTTTATGTATTCCTAATCAACAATTAATGGCTACCTGCATATTTTTCTCCAGCTGTCTGTGACCCTCCGTGCGCCAATAGTGGTCAGTGCAAAGAAGTGGAAACCTGGGCTACAGCACTGCCAAAGTGCGAGTGTCCTTCCCCTTTCACCGGCCGCGGCTGCGAGGAGAATCTTGATTGTACGTATTTTCTTTTCTCGTCACCATTCAAGCTAGGCTATCACTCGTCACCGACTCAACTGATCACAGTTTATTTCTCTAGCTTAACGATTTTACTTTTTTCCCGCTTGTGATCAGCGTAGTTTAAAAATGTGTGTATGTCACTGCGTCCATGTTGGATACAGGCCTCCTTCATATCTTAATGCCTCTTCTCTCTCTACCTCGGCTCAGCCTGTGTTAACACATTGCTAAAAAAAAACAGCTATAAACATCCACACAAAAATAAAACTAATCTTATACCACAGCTCTAAAGGCTGGTTTGAGGTACTGCTACTCTGGGAACACTTGCCAGGGAAAGCTTCAGGACCCCAACGCCAAAGCCATCTCAAAGTGCTGTGTTGACGGTTTCTCTGGTTCTTGGGGAAGTCAGCTCTCATCAACATACGGCTGCACACCTTGCATTGCTAGTAAGTTGATGGATTTTTTAATTTGGCTCTCTTAATTCCGGATCGGGGGATATTTATATATATATATTAATATATATATAAAATGTGTATTGCTGCATTGTTTTAAATAAACAAGTGATCCATATAACTTATGGTGATTAAGAGCATTGTATACTTATTTGAGATGAAGAGGGGACCTCTAAGTTTTAAAATTTTTAAAGAAAAAATTAAGCCTTAAATTATATACTATGAAATAAATTAAAAGGAAAGAAGGAGTTATAGTTGACAAGGTAGAAGTAAACTTGTAATGATCACATATGACATATTTAAAGCTTGTTAATTGATAACTTAAACGTTTTATAAATTATTTTTTTATTAAAACGTTGAAAACTAAATACCGGAACAATGAAGGGGATAAATGGAAGTAATTGCTTAACTGGCTGCTTCAACAATAAAAGGTTTAATGAAGTCAATTAATAGTTATACAATTTTTTTTACATTTCAGGTTATTGTTTAATCGTTTATAATAACCGTTGCCAGTAAGGAAATAATCTATCTTTTATAATAAAAATATCGTTTAATTTGTTTCAGCTAATAACACTATCAAGGTTAACAGCACGCTGGACTATGTCACCTGCGTGACATCTGGGGATGCCGAATACCGTACCTTTGACACAGTGCGCTTCTCTTATCTGAGTCTGTGCGCCGTTGGTCTGGTGGTCACCCCGGCCATCCAGATCCACTCAGTCACTCAATGTGACGTGGTAGATAAGTGCCACTGCGGAAAGGTAAATTTATCGTAAATTTTTAATGTTAAACTTTTTCTTCGTGGAACGTTTTTTCATCTGAACGTTCGATAACTGCATTACGATTTCAGTCAGAAAGGAAAGGTGTTGAGGACAGCATATCCTTTTTTTTAAATATAGAATCTAGATCAATTGGACTATAAGTTAAATGAGGCGAAATGAAATGCGGGGCATGTGATCTATTATATTTAAAGAGAAGAGAAGTGGGCGTGTTAAAGCCTGGATTTTCTTGTAGGTTAGGGTGGGCATCCTTCCTTCACATTATGACTAGGAGGATGTTAAAAACTTAACAAAATGCAATTTTAAGGCCCGGATGTTTACTTAGAAGATAAGCTGCCATTATTTACAGATAATAAATACTGCTTTAAATTGTCGTAAATATCTTGCTACATTTGCCTTCCTGTATATTCTGAGTTGCTTTTATAATTTTTAATTAATTCATTTTTATATATATTTTAAAATTATTTTTTAATTTTAAAAAAAATCAATTGACAATGAACTCGAATAACGTATTAAGACACGCATCACTATTAAGGCCTTATGTTTGGACTTTTAATATATTTTTGTTATTTCAAGTATTATTTCAGCGCATATACGTCGTTCTTTATTACAATTATTTGAATTTTCTTTCAGACGGTGACCATATTTCTTCCAAATTCAAATAGCACCTACACTGTGTCAGGGAATTTCTTAACCAAAACAGATGGTGTAACTACCGAAACTTTTGATGCTTCAACCCTAGAAGATAACAAGCCAGCAGTTATTGACAAAACAGGTAGGAATACTCTCACATAGGGTCTCGTCCCAATACTTGAATGCGTCTGAATTTTAGTTAGGAATTAGTCCCTTAAAGTATTTTCCAAGTGTTACCGTAGTGAAAAAAAGCATTACGCATTCTATAGAATTTAACAAAGCACAGGCCATCGACTTTAACTAGAGTGAAATCCAGTATCAGCATATCGTATCTTAACTTCTTAAATATTGCAGACACTATTACTACTTCTATGCAGAGGTTTATTGCGTCCTATTCTTATCCATGGTTCAAACAACCAAGTCCTTCAAGACTGCACTTAAGACACATCTTTTCAAAATTTATTTTTAAAATTGATGAAACAACATTTCTTGTAAATGATTAACGTAGCTTATGTATAATGTATTGTAATTTTGTGTGTTTGTTGTGATATGAAAGTTAATTTAATACTTATAAGTATGTTATTTCTTTCATGTAAAGCGCTGTGAGCCCAGTTCCTTACTGGGATACAGCGCTATATAAATAATCAATTTATTATTATTATTATTATGTTTTTTTGTTTGTTTTTTTGTTAGAGTCTTAAATGTTGATGATAGTGCTTTGGTTTAAACTGGTTTCAGCAGGCAACTCATTCCACGCATCAATTTTAGACAGGAAAAAACGAGAACCAAGAAAAGTTTTACTTTCTTACACTTTCTTACGACATGTCGTAACGCTAGCAACATCCCGCCGAATCGTCTGCTGCTACGACATGTCGTAGCACTAGTTTCCTGACTAGCGTTACGACATGTTTCAAATCACTTTTGTCATTTAAGTTTAAGTATGTATTTAGTGTAATGCTGCACTTTAATATCGTAACACGCGCGAAGCCCATGTAAAACGTCATTAAATAAATTGTAAACAGACAATTTTTTAAGTACAACTTTTATTTTAAGTTACGCGTTTTGATGTGACGTGACATTTCTTATACTCCCCCTCCCCTTCGTCACAAATGGTCAACCCCTGCCCCACCCCCTCCATGTGCGTAACGTCATTTACGGACGGCCCCGAGAAAGGACTGTCCATAAATGACGACACGCGATTTTGGCATATTTTTCATTACCCCTCCCTATTAAAGCGTCGTCACAAAAACTTAGACCACCCAGAGCCGTCTTTACACCAGTTTGGGCCCCCGGGCAAAGAAATAGTGATGGGCCCCTCCCCCGCAGGAATAAAAAATAAATATACATAATATATATACATAAACATATTCCCATGGGGCCCCTATGCTCGTGGGCCCCTGGGCTAATACCCAACGGCCCTATGCGTTAAGACGGCCCTGAGACCACCCCCTCCAAGATGACGTCACAAAGCTTTTCGGCCCCCGCCTCAATAAAATCTGTATTTTTAAAATCACTTTTTTGTCATTAAAGTATTTATTTAGTATAGGCCTGCATTCTAATATCGTAACACGCGTGAAGTCATGTAAAACGCCATGTAACAAATCAAATATTTAAGTGGAACTTTTATGCAAAGTTGCGAGTTTTGATGTGAAGTCACACCCCCCTCCCCCACGTCACACATCGTCACAAATATGTAGACCCCCCTCCCCCCTAGGTGCGTGGTGTCATTTATGGATGGCCCCTTTGAGACGTTATTGTGGAGAAGGGTGGTCTAAGTTTTTGTAACGAAGTGCGACGAGGAGGGTATACATCGGTCAAAATCGCGTGACGTCATTCATGGACGGACCTTTTATAGTTTTTTGTAATATCGTGTTTTTCATGTTGAAATTATTGAAGAAATACAATAGAGCATTCAAATTTTATTGTCTTGAACATTACATAACAAAACTGATAAAAAGAACAATACAAACAGTGAAATCGCCGTCCCGTTGTGTGTTTATAACGGGTATAACGGCGAAAGAGTAAGAGAAAACTTCAATCCATACGCAAAATGCCGTTAATTGAAGACCTCCCCCCTTCTTGCGTAATTAATATATGGATGGCCCCTACCAGTTTTTTCAGTAATGGAATATTTCTCTAACTCAAAAGGTTAACACAAAGAGGTAAAAACAATGTATTATTAAAACTATTAGTAATGGTTCAACTTTAAATGCCCCCATTCTTCTGGGAAATTATTTTGATAATCGTAATGACAATGAATAATGATGTTAATGTATAGTATAGCCTATACTCAGCCTATACTGTAACTATAGGCTATATATTAAGGTGACCAATCGTCCTCCTTTAGGGAGGACAGTCCTCCTTTTGTAGATTCTGTCCTCCCTCGATAAGTGTCCTCCTTTCTGTCCTCCTTTTCGATATTTTAAAACTAATCTGTTAATCTCTGAATTCAATTCTTCAATTATGAATTATCGGAGATATTAATGTATTTTGTACATAATCAGGCATCTATTTTCCACAAAACGATTCAAAAGATTGAAGGTGAACATATTTCAGCTTCAGAAGTTAGTCTTATTTTGAACGATTTTGTCCTTCAATATAAATCACGATTTGAAGAAAAATTTATTCCTTTAATAATAAAAAGAAAATTGTCAAACTTAGAGGAATCAAATCCGGGCATAACGGAAAAGTTTACCAAAGAAGTGCAGAATTTTTATCAAACATGTTTCCAATATGTCGAAGAATGGTCTGAAACAAATATCACAGGAAATAACAGTTTTCAATGGTGTTTTTTGACTTCATCGAAAGTAAATTGGATAGATATTGAAAACTGTGTTGAGTTTTTATCGAAAGAAATGCCTGATATTAAAATCGATGACAATTGTCTGTTTGAAGAAATTAGAAGACTGAATATATATTTAAATTCTGATAAATTAGAACAATGGGAAAATCAGCATGTTGAAATTGATAAAAGATGGGTGGAAATATTTAACCATTTCAAAAATGAACACATTCCATTTGAAAATTTAGTTATTCTTGTTGAATTTACGTTGTGCTGCCCTGGAACTAATGCAGCAGTTGAAAGAGTTTTTTCAATTGGCAATGATTTTTGGACTAGTGAGAAATCAAGATTGAATGTTGATACTTTAGCTGCAGCACTTACCGTAAAATTCAACATGAAGGATATTTCTTGCTCCGACATTTCCAATATATTGTTAGAAAATGATACATTGACAAAAAATATTCACTCAATGGAAAAATACTCGTGTAATTAAATAATTTAAAAAATGTAAGCATAATTAGTGTATTTTTGTTTGAATTAATAAAATGTTTTATTTATTTACGTTGTACTTTTTTCTTAAATTTTTTTGTCCTCCTTTTCATTGTAAAAAAAATGGTCACCTTATATATATTATTAAGCCTATTTATCCAGCATCCATACTAACCTCATGCAGAGCCAACTACGCTGGGTGGGCCATGTAGTGCGCATGCCCGACCATCGCCTCGCTAGAGGCTCGTCTATGGTCAGTTTACTGCAGGGCATAGACTATAGAGCATGCAGTGGTCCACGTAAGTGATACAAGGATGCACTTAAAACTGCTCTAAAGGCCTTTGACATTAGACATGACTCCTGGGAAGCAGCAGCCAGTAACCGAGCCCACTGGCGCTCTATGATACGGAATGGCGCAGTTGTCTGTGAGGGTAATAGACAACAGGCTGCCAAGACAAAACGTCAAGCCAGGAAGGACCGTATCAAACACCATCCTGAAGGGTTCCCATCCATCTCTTCTCCAACATGCCGACGCAAATTGCGTGCTTGAATAGGGTTAATAAGCCACCAGAGGACACACGTGGCGGCCTAGCACAGGTCAAATACAAATATGATGAGAGTGGTCATCGTCGACTACGACGGACGAACAACAACTTTGATTGTTAAAACGATACTTGGGTTCTAATCCCGTTCCCGGCGAGTTTTTTGTTGATTTAATTTTTTTTATAATTAAAAAAAAACACGTCGTAACGCTAGCAACATCCCGTCGAATTGTCTGCTGCTACGACAGTCGTAGCAGCAGTTTCCTGGCTAGCGCTACGACATGTCGTAACACTAGCAACATCCCGCCGAATCGTCTGCTCCTACGACAGTTCATGTCGTAACGCTAGCAACATCCCGCCGAATCGTCTGCTGCTACGACATGTCGTAGCACTAGTTTCCTGGCTAGCGTTACGACATGTTACGAAATTGTTCATTTTTAACTAAAACGAAAACGCCATGGTCAATAATTATAACTTAATCTTTACAACTTGATGTGAATGTGAATATTTTGCATAAACCTAAGAAATTAATGCTGTAATAATTTTAAAATACTGTAATAATTAATAGTAATACTATTAGTTATTAGTTATATGGATCTGAATAACAAATGCTCTTCAACTACACTACAATTCACTACATTGCAGTAACTTCAGTAACACTTTGTTAGATTTTCTATTACTATTACTCTATAACATTACAGTAGTTATATATCTAATAGTAATAACCCTGTATCCTATAAAATATATTAGAGATTATATTTAATATCATATAACGCAACTGAATCATCTCTTTTTTTATAGACTTGACTTTTAAGCTCATATATACTAAATTATTGTATTAATAGGAGGTCTGGTTTGGAAACGTGACAAGGAACAAGAGTCCACATATTACTATTTCCCTGGATATGGTCTTGGCTTGCGGCTTGATAGGGATGGCATGCTATCCATAACAATTCAAAAGAATAGTGTACTTTTATCCCAATTGGCTGGTATTTGTGGAAACGCCAATGGATACTCTGATGGTAAATTGATTTAAAATTTAATCCTCAAAATTGCACGTTAAAATTTAACGGTGGTGTTATTATTTCTTAAAAATCTCACAATATTATGTTAATATTAGATAAATCATTAATTTAATTAAGCATACTGATTTGTTTTTGACATATTCCAAGAGTGAATATGCTTATTATTATTATAATAATTTGCTAATAATAATTTGTGTAATTGTGCTCTCTGTTATTTCTTCAGACTTGACACATCATTGCATCTGCATACCTACCATCAAATTGCTTAACTCCTACTTTTAAATTGATTCAATCTACATTTATTTTTTAAAAATATTCCACAGATGAACTTTTCCTTCAGACTGAAATGGGAGCGCAGAGACAATTTGAAAAATTCAAAAACCCTAATATACCAGTAAGTGCAAAGTTATGACTTATTGGTAATTGGTAGTTGCATTAAAATTATTTATTACATAGCAGTAAAGAGTAAGAAATTTTATAACTCATTAAATATGATAAGGAACTATTAAATACTGAAATGATTTATTGCTGGTCCCACAAAATTAATGTTTTATATTTTCACTTTGAAATATGTATTATTCAATTTTAAGTGAGCAGAAACAACAACATTTGAGAAGAAATTATTGATATTTGTTAAGACTACTAGAAAACAATTTAATTAATTTAATTTTTATTGTTGGCCAATTTTTATAGAGATTATTTAAATTCCTTACATTTACACCCATTATTAATTGTGACTTGATCTTTCAGTGTGGTACAGGTTTAACAAAGTGCGCAACACCTGAAGCAAGTGCTAAAGCTGATGAAGCATGCAAACCATTGACGACAGTGTTCTACAGATGTCATGGTTCTGTAAGTGTTTAGAGCTGATATCAAGTGAATTGCACAGGGCTGGTGGGGGTTTCAATCCATAGATTTTAAAACATATTTATTTCTCTGATATGAAGACAAAGACCTTCATTGCAAAGAAAAATCATTTTTAAATTTATGAATAATAAGGAACCAGATAGAAAATAAAAATGCAATGTATCAATTTTAATAAAATTGTGGATTAGCCTGTCAGACATTATCATACATTTAAAAAAAAATAATGATGCAACATTCTCATGAGTTTTTTCCACCTTAATTGGAATCAGGTGAATGTGAATGAGTATGTAGATCGTTGTAAAGAGTCTTACTGTTCATCATTCACTGCCGGGGGTATTGATGCTGCAAAAAAAGCCGTCTGTGGTGTTTTGTCAACTTACCAGAAGATGTGCACCTTGGTAACTGGGGAGGCATATTTGTGGAGGTCAAAGAACTTATGCCGTGAGTTATATCCATATTGCTACTAAACATAAATGAGTATTAAATTGCCACTAGCTAGAAGTATGTAATTTATTTTTATTCTTATCTTTATTAATTTTTTTTAATAATCATAGTCAATAGTTTTTAACTGATAATGTATTAACCTAACATATGACAGATTAAAAGCCCTTTGGTAGCAAAATATGCTTCATCCTAGGGGCTTAAATTTACAGATTAATTTTTATTCAAATTTTAGTACCTTACACTGAACACATTCCATTCCTTTTGATATCTTTTAGTTTCTGGACCCTATCCCAACACTATTTGAGGTTAAGCTATATTAAGACATCATATATAAATATGTATATTAACCAAATGTACCAATAAATAATGATATGTCATTTACAGCCAAAGCTTGCAATCCACCTTTCCAATTCAATGGTATGATCACAAACAAATGCCCATTGACGTGTGGGGCTTCTTTTAACTCTTACACCCGAAGCTCTTGTCAAAGTCAGCCATATGGAGGATGTGAATGTCCTACTGGATTAGCCAGAATCAACAACACCTGTGTTGCACCTGAAAACTGCCAATGTAAAGGAGAAAACGGACGTTTTTATAATAATGGAGAAATTGTTGATTCCCAAGATCACTGCCAAACATGGTATGAATTGCTTTTTATTTTTATAAAATTCATTAAAATAAACACAATAAAACCTATTTGGTTGTATTTTCACAGCCTGTTACTAATTGTGTTACCTGTTTAATCATCAAGAGAATTAAGAAAAATGTTAAAATTACAATCTTTGACTTGATTATTCCTTGAGTTATGATTTTATTACAGCACATGTGGAAATTATGGTCTTTGGGAGTGTCAACAGAGTCCAGATAAGTGCTATGCAACCTGTTCAGTCCTTGGTAACTCTATAGTGAAAACCTTTGATGGCAGACAATATAAAATTCAAAATTTTTGTGGAGTACTCACTGTTATTGAGGTAAGGTTTCGTAAACAATATTTTTTTAATTAATCGGTAAAAATAATTATTTTGACTATCAACTTGTAAGATTTAAACTAAATTTATTATTATTATTTTTTTTAAAGAGTGCAACACTAACTGTCAAAGTGTCATTCTCTGGAAGTTCAACTGGTGATAATGGAGAATTATACAACCCTAGCTCTGTTACAATTACAAATCAGGGCATTACATCTCGTCTTGAAGTCACCAAGACTCAGAGCACAATTGAAAATGGGCTTAACCCACAGGTGTACATAAGGTAATAATTAAAATAATTAGTCTCTAGATTACATTTCAGACTGCCAGATTAATGCTACTACAAATAACCCAAATAAAATTATAACCTCTGCCCTTAAACATAGATAAAATTCTTTAAAATATCTCTATCCTGTAAAATTTTTGTTTATTTTAAGGAAATTAAACTTTTGATGTAATAATTTTGTTATGCAAAAAGGGCTGTTAAAATATCAAAATAAATCAGGAGCGAGGAAGTATGTGCACTGTTGTTCTTAATGGTTGAGCAGGATTGCACTAACTGGTATTCATATGAAGTTAAAGTGCTTGACTGGAATGGTTTTGTCAAGTAACTATAGTAAATTGAAAGAGCCATGAAGTATTATTGGACCACCAGCATCTTTTTTCAACAGGCACGATCAGAGCCTACTTCAAGATCATATTAGACACTTGAACTATATTGCATGTGATAATGCTAGACATTGCCAGTTTGTCATGGGCAGCAGGAGAGTCTGACTGTTACATGGCACTGCCCCACAGATGAAGCAGGTTTACCCAGACTGTAAAGCCCAAAGAATGTTAATGGATGAAAAGTGCAAATATATTGCCATACTGTTATGTGCAGTTGCAAGGACCATATTTCTATCCACTATTTGTTGTCATGTAATCACTAGCTTCTAATCAAACTAGTGATTCAGCCAAGAATTATTATGTAATGTAGGGATCACTCATAAAGCAGAAATTAGTATGAGAAGTATAGAATGATCTAGAACTGCATCAGGTAACGTAGCTATTATTCATGCTACTGAGTCGTAAACATTATCATTGATAAACAAGAGATAAATAAATATTTTCATTAGCTAAAACTCAAATTGTTTTATATTTCAGACAAACTAGTACACACTATTATGTTATTGATGCAAAGGATGCAGTTCGAATAATAGTTGGTCGGGATGGCACTTTTATTTTGAAATTAAAAACCAACATTTTCAAAGGAAAGGTAGGAATTTGTAATTTTTAACTATTAAAATTAGTATATATAATTATTAAAAACAATTTCATTAGATTTTATTATGATTTTATAAAATTCAGATTACATATTTTTAAAATGGATCAAATTATTAGCATAAGCATTTTCGTTATCATTAACATGGCTAGTATAAAGAAATATTTTTCATATACAGACTGTAGGTGCTTGTGGTACCTTGGACTACAACAAAGACAATGATTTCATGTCACCATCCAACTCTGAAATGGATGGTGATCAGTTCTTGAAGATGTTTTTAGATTGCCGGGAATCTAAACTTGTAGAGCTCAGCCCATCAAATCTAGTAAATTTTTATTTAATATACCAATTAACCATTTTAATTAGGGCTGCGGAAATTAAAGATTAATTCCTCGATTAATCGTTAAATTTTTTATCGATTAAAATTATTTTAATCGATAAAAATTCGATTAAAATTAAAGAAAATATTTATATTTTTAAAAAATTTTATTAGTAAATAATTAATAATTAATAATAATTTATATATTTTTTTGTGATAAACTTCTCCCGCGTAATATTATAATTATTTTATTACTTTATGTGGACCGGCAGACGTCAACTAAATAATGGCTGACAGCATCAGCACAGTTAAATTTCAACATACATGTATAACTAGAAAGTTGAGCAAAAATTTTGTTTTTAAGCTAACTGCGGATGGCAAAGTCGAAGATGGTGAAAAAGTTTTCTGTGTTCACTGCCATAAACAATTCTCTTTTAAAGGATCAAATACATCGCTGACGTACAAAATATTTTTTATTTTCAATGTCCGTGAGAAATGTTCTGTTTAATGACGTCATAAATTTCTATTTTTAGCTTTAATCGAAATTATCGATTAATTAATCGATAATTTTTCAAAAGTTAACAATTAAATTTAAATTAATCGATAACAGCCCTAATTTTAATCTATTTATTTTAACATTCTTCATAAGTTTTATTAATTGTTAAATTGAATACCTCAAAATAAGTGAAAGGTCAGGTCTTTGCATTTTTTTTAAAGTCCAGGCATTCTGAATAATTTAGATTTTCACTACACAGTTCAAAGTTTTTAACAAGCAATGTGCTTAGTTTATTAGAGTTTGTTCAAAGAAATAAGATTTATCATTTTGAAAATTTACCTAACAATGGTTTTAATTAGGGCTGCGGAAATTATCGATTAATCTCTTGATTAATCGTTAAAAATTTTATCGATTAAATATCGATTAAATTAATTTTAATCGATAAAAATTCGATTAAAATTTAAGAAGATATTTATAATATTTTTTAAAAAATTTTAATAATAAATAATAAATAATTAATAATAATTTATATATATTTTTTTACGTACAAACATCTCCCGCGTAATATTAAAATTTAATTTATGTTGACCGGCAGACGTCAATTATAAAATGTCTGACAGCCAGAGCCGTCTTTACACCATTTTGGACCCCCGGGCAAAAATATAGTGTTGGGCCCTTCCCCCGCAGGAATAAAAAATGAATATACATAATATATATAAATAAACATATTCCCATGGGGCCCATATGCTCGTGGGCCCCCGGGCAAATGCCCAACGGGCCTATGCGTTAAGACGGCCCTGCTGACAGCATCAGCGCAGTTAAATTTAAACATATAACTAGAAAGTTGAGCAAATATGTTGTTTTTAAGCTAACTGCGGATGGCAAAGTCGAAGATGGTGAAAACATTTTCTGTGTCCACTGCCATAAACAATTCTCTTTTAAAGGATCAAATACATCGCTGACGTACCACCTTCATCACAAATCAAGTATCAACACATTGTCATGAAATTTAGTTCAAAATATTCTTAATTTTCAATGTCCGTGATAAATGTTCAGTTTAATGACGTCATAAATTTCTAATTTTGGTTTTAATCGAAATTATCGATTAATTAATTGATAATTTTTCAAAAGTTAACGATTAAATTTAAATTAATCGATAACAGCCCTAGTTTTAATATTTTGTAATTTACTTTACAGTCTAATTGGTATTTATTTTTAAGTACTCATGCAATTAAGCATTCAATTATATAATTAGTAATGTATAGTGCAAAATATCAATGAAAATATTGTTTGGAGGGTATTTAAGATTTTTTTTCTTCTTTTGATCAAGAATCCTGTCTGTAATGACTTAAGCTCAATAGTTCTACCACCAAACTCAAGAACTAACATGGACAGTTACATTAAAGCCTGCCAGAGTGCCGACAGTCTTGCTGCAACTTGCAATGTCTTGCAGTCCCTTGCAATTGAAGCTACACTTGACTTTTCAACTACTTTTTCTAATGCTGCTTCATGTAGTAAGTTAGATTTTCGAATATTATTAATGCTGATAAAATTTAATTGTTGAACAAATACAAAATGCCATTCTTATTACTGTTAGCTTGCTTTTTTTAAGGCATTTTAAGCAGTAAATTTAATGTCAAATTTATAAACTGTTTGATAACTTTGTGAATTTTCTAAATTTAATTCTGGCAGCCCTAATAATGAATATGTTGATTTCCAAAGTCTTACTAAGAATTTGTGTTAACAGATAAGAAATTAAATCAGATGTGTTTTTTTAAATGGTTTGGAATTATTATTTTAAATACCAACTTCAAGAAGAAATTTAATCAATAATTGGATGAGAATTAAAGAAAATATTAAATTCCAAGCTTTGAGTTTTTAGACTTAAAAATGTTCAGTTCCTTATCTATTTGTTTAACTTTATATACAGGGAGTCCTCGGGTTACGTCACGTCTTAAACCGAGGACCCCCGTATATAAAGATAAAAAAACAAAGTGTCATAGCCCGAATTTCAGTGTAAGTCGGAACATTAAAAAAAATATATATACTGTATTGTACTGTACATAGAGTGCTATAAAAAATGTAACATTTAATGACATAAAAAAAGTATTTTAAAGAAGAGAAAACAATTCCTTACCACATGAAAAAATTTAAAAAAAAAGATAAAACACGACATAGAGAGACAGTGTAAACTATCAAAATGGCGTATGTACTGAGACTGAGCATCCGAAACATTAAAAAAATAACCAAATATACTGTGAAGTACTGTACGTAATGGGCTATAAAACAAATTAACAGTTAATGACATGAAAAAGTATTGAAAAAAGAAAACAATTCGATGCCACATGAAAAAAAAAGTTTTAAAAAAAAATAATTTAAAAAAAAGACGGAATGACGCTTAATTTTATTTTTTATATTTTTATGGGGGCGCGTTTGTAACCACAAAACAGCGTAAGTTGGGACCGACGTAACCCGAGGACTCCCTGTATTCAGATTTAAAATTTAGACTTAAAATTTTTTTTCTCAACAGTTGATACACTTTGCAAAAGAGGACCAGTTGATATATGTGACAGCAACTGTAATGATGCACTTTACTCTAAAACCTGTGTTAGTGAAACTCTAAGCCTTTGTGGATGTGAGCCTGGTGAATATATCAATGACCAAGGAAAATGTGTACCACGAGTTCAATGTGGTTGTAGAGATCTCACTGATCCTACTAAATGGATAGCACCAAATGAAGTATTTATGCATGGATGTCGACAATGGTAATTCTTGATCTTTGGTCCTTTGTCATGCTAGATATTTTAAGTACTTCATTTAATCCGGAGGCTCAAATTCAAAAGCAGTCAGTAATAAAAGATTTTTTTTTAATTTAAAGGAACAAAACTATTTCTGAAACATGTTACTAAAATTAATGTGTGGTTTCAGTGTCTGCAACGGCTCTTCTTTGAACTGTGACAATAACTGTGAGGAGGTTATCTGTGCAAGCAGTCAAGTGCCCAAGAGCAAACTCCTGGCCACATCTGTTGATCCATCTTGTGCTAGGAGGATTTGTCCCAAACCTTTCTATGCTTCATCTGAATGTTTGAATATAGCCACAAGCTCACAGCTTTGCTTTTGTCAAGAGGGATACAAACAAACTCAGGTTTGTTTGAGTCTCTGCTTAGAAATTAAAAACTTTTTGGACATTTATAAAGTTTTAATCCTAAATGACTAGCCTGTGTTTATGAAGAGAAATAAAAATGTTCTGGTCATACTGCTCATATTTTAAATAAATTTAATAATCAAAGACATTTTAAACTATTAGCATCTAATATTTTTAATAATTAATCCCACTCATATTTTCAAAACTACAGAATGGAGGATGTGTGGAATATTGTCCTTGTTACCAAGGTGACAAATATTATAATCATGGGGAAAGATTGGAGTATAACTGCCAAACCAAGTAAGACTCAATTATTATGTTTTTGTTGTTGATTTAATGTTGATCTTCTTTGTAAATATTTTAATTGTGTATAAAAGAAAACATTTAAAGCACCTAATCTATTCTAATGACAGATTTTTTAACATAATAATAATTGTGTTTACTTGAAATTTTCCTGAATAGGATTTGTAATGATGGTGTTTTTGAGTTTGAATCTGAGCGCCCAAGTGACTGCACAGGTATAGTAAAAGTCTTTTCTTTTCTCAAGTGACAAAAAAAAATATATATCATTAAAATTGACAATCATCTTCAAGATTTGTTTAAAAATCATTTCTTTGTCCTAACTTATTCCAAAAAGAATCTTTTTTAATGTCAAATATTATCCATGAATTCATGCAATGCCTATGAAATAGCTCCCATGTTAAAATTGGGCAACCATATTCTTTTTTTATTTTTATTGAATTTCTATGATATTTCAGTTCTGATGGTTGGGTATATGAATTTTAAAAATTTCACTTTGAAATATTATGCTTTTTTTTTATTTTAGGCGTCTGTGTCCTTACTGGCTCAGCAATGAAAATTAAACCCTTTGACACGGCAACACTCAGTGATTTCTCAATAGATGGCAGGTGTGAAATGTATTTATTGAAGATTGAACCAGATATAAGCCTGAAAGCCAAAGCTATGGAATGTGGCAGTGCAGGTAACATTTAAGTTAGATCTTAAGCTTCAAGATCTTAAGTTGCAAAACACAATCAAATATATGTTTTGTCTCACTTTGTTTTAGCAGATGCTGCAATTGTGGTTTAAATTATTCTCATAAGATCTCAAGCTCATGTAGCATTATTGTTGCAGTACTATACTATTTTTACTTGGTTTTAAAAATGCTACAAGTTTACAAAGGTTTATGTTGTTTACACAGGGTACACCTTTAAAAAAAAATACAGAGGCATGTGATTTCTTTATTTAAAATTTTCCTAAATCAAGTTGGCTTTGTCATACAGGTACTTCCTGCTTTAGCCTGTTGACTTTGAAGACACCCTATTTGAAAGATGAAATCACATTTAAGTCAACAAACCCTGGCACAGTCATGGTCGGGAACAAAGAGTACAACCATAATGTGGGTCCCAACATAGCAATAACAAGCACCAACTACTTCATGACTTTACTTTTAGGAGATTATTTAGCTGTGCATTGGAATGGAGGTACTCTTGTTTTTTTGTTAATTCTTCTTCTAAATATAAAATGAAACACATTATCCTAACAATTATTTGAGTAAATTTTTTATTTCTTTGTTTCACATTTTTTCTATAATTAAAAGGGCTGGGTGTTTACATTATGTTAATTATTTAATTGCTTTTAATAATAATTTAAAAAATTAACTTTCTTTTATTACATGCTTAATGTTTTGCCTCTTCCATTTTTCAAGGAACAACTATCAAAGTTGAAGTGTCCAACAAAGCATTCAATAAAACTTCCGGTCTCTGTGGTCGATTCAACTTGGATGCCACAGATGACAGGAGGGGTAGTGATGGCCTGCCGAAGGAAACCACCAGCAAGTTTGCAAAGAGCTGGATTGTCAACCCTGAAGAATGCACAATTGACGTTGACCCAGTTGGCACCAGCTGTGAAGTAACTATGAAAGAAATTAACAATTTATGCATAAATTACAATGTTTAACTTTATACTAGCACTAAAAATACAATTGCTGTAGATTTTAGAAGTTATGATGAAATTTATTATTTTGAAACAAAAATTCCTATAAACTCTTAACAGGGTTCCAATAGGCAGTCATGGGCTCGTAAAGCATGCTCGCCTATTCTTGAGTCAGAAGCATTTGCTGCATGCCGCAAACATGGTGGAGAGGTCAGCTTCTATGACAACTGCGTGGCACAAGCATGCAAGTATGTTACTCATTTAAATTATATGGATAAGCATATGCATTGATTCAATTTAACATATTATTTTATGAATTATACTTCCTGATCTAAAGTTCAAAAATGCTATTTAAATTCAGATGTTAAAAAAAAATTGAGTTGTCAATACATCGGACATCTTGGATATCTTTTTCCATTCTTACCTAATTTTCTGCTTGTCCACATTTAATTTTTGTTGTCATTTTATTATTTGGAAACTGAATAGATGTATACATATTCATTTGGGCTGTATTTAGTGTTTTAGTAAATGTTCTCATTTACTCAACAACCTCATATTTGTAACAATTTTTTTAAATTTATGATCCTACTTAATTTACCACTGTCTATTAGTCTTTCTGGACATAATTATACGTACTTTCAAATTATAATCAATGTTATTAAAGTCCTTTCAACTGTTTAACTTAAGCTGTGATACTGGTGGTGACTGCGAGTGTCTCTGTGATGCTATAGCTGTCTATGCTGCATACTGTAACGAATTAGGATCCCCGGCCAAGTGGAGACACCAAAGACTTTGTCGTAAGTTTTATATTATTTGTTGATTTAGATTTTGTTTTTAGCCACATATAGTATTATTTTCTTACAATTAAACTTGTAAACTCATATGCAAGTAGAGAATCTATTTTTAAAAGTGTTTTTTACTGACAATATTTTTTTTACAGAATTTTTTTTGGATTAATACACTGAATCAACTTTATAATTTTACTCTAAATTCTTTTTTAAAGTTTTCTAATGGTTAGGAAAGCTGAAAATTGGACTGATAATTTCTTTTGTCATGATATAGAGTCTATTAATCACAAGATTTTTCAGGGATTAGATAAATTAACAAAAAAATAATAGACAAGTCTTTTTTCCTTATTTTTAGTTGGTTTTAGTTGGCTTGTCCTATTTCAAAATGAAAAATGATATGGGTATACTCATGAAATTATACACCCAAAATAATTCAAATGCATGGTTTTAATTCAATAGCAATGCAGTGTGAATCTGGTGCTGTTTACCAAGCTTGTGGATCAAGCTGTCCTGAAGGATGTGGGAAATCATCCAATGTAACTAGCGAACTTTGTTCTTCGTTAACATGTGTGGAGGGATGCTTCTGTCCTGAGGGTTATGTCCGATCAAGTAGGTTTGAAACAATGTTGTGACAAAATTATTGTTTTTTACATTTTTTGAAGTCATCTCTAGCCTTTGTTGTGCTGCATTCAATTTAGGCATTTTAAAATTGCAATAATTCTCTTTTTAAAAATCTTTCACTGTACCCAAGTTATTTAACATAACTACAAGGGTATTAGTTAAAACTTTGCACAAAAATATACAGGGATAGCAAAGTCAATAGTGCGCTCGCCTCACAAGCTGAGGGGCGTGGGATCGATCCCACATTAAAGCCACTATAAAAATGTTGATGAATGACTAACCCTAAGAAAGTCCTCCATTGACCTGGAGAGGGATGGGTGCCGCCAGGTTTACCAAGCCTGAGAATGTTCTAATGGAAACATTAGAACCCCCTACAACTACGAGGTTATAATGACCACGAGGTTATAGATTCTATAATATGGTGTTAAGTATGTAAATTTTTGAGTTGTTTATGTTTTCTAAAAATTAGTTTTATGAATATCTTTATTTGAAATATTTTATATCAAAGGGTCAATAGCTTTATTATTTGTTTAATCATATATAAAGTACATGAACCAACACTAAAAAATAATTCTGATCATTTTACAATATATGTAAATACTTTTCTTGGAGAGTAGGCTAAACTTGGATTATGCTTCCTTCAAAATGGTTATTTTAATTTTTAGCTATTTTGTAGGAAGTATCATCCAAATTCGGGATAGCGATACTTTTCTTTTATATTTTTTAAAACTAGAAATAAATAAATAAATATTTCTTTTGAAGGCTAATCTTTTGTGTGTTTTTATGACTTGTACCATTGTTAAACAAAAATAGTCAAAAACAACAAGCTGCTATTTTATTATTATTTTAAAATTATTCATGATGCATTATTTTAATACAAAATATAGTGCAATGACAGGTGCATTTTGTAAATTTAAATTTTTTAGATTTGGAAGATATGGAGAATTCTCAATGCATTCCGAAATCTGAATGCCCATGTGTTGATGCCAAGGGACGTGAAATTTTCAAAGGCCAGGTTGTAACAATAAACTGCCAAGAATGGTAAGCTATTTAACTATGAACAATTGAAAAATGTATGTTGTAGCAATAGGATCATATTAATAAGTAAGACAAAAAAAATATTATTGATAGAATCTTTAAAAGAAAATTACTGGTTTTCCTTATAATATTCTTATATTATATTATAACTATTTTAAATATTATAAGTTACTTTGATAATCAAACACTATGGTGGAATCATCATCATCGTCATCATCAGTGGCGCTACAGCCCATGTAGGGCCCTGGCCTGCTCCACCACATTCTTCCATTCGGATTGATCGATGGCTTTCCTTCTCCATGTCCGAACCCCCAGCTGTTGTAGGTCCGTTTCTACATCATCGATCCACCTCTGTCTTGGGCGACCAGTGAGTCGTCTGCCCCCTGGTTTCTGCCTGTAAATAATTATTGGTGCTCTACACTCTGGCATCCTTTCAACATGTCCTGCCCAGCGTAGTCTTCCTTTTTTAATACTTGTGACAATGGGTGGGTCTTTGTACAGATGGTATAGCTCTTGGCTTGTACGAATTCTCCAGATATCATTTTCTATCACAGGGCCATATATTTTCTGGAGGATTTTCCTCTCCAAAATGTTGAGTAGGTTCTTTGAGTTTCTGGTCAGGGTCCAAGTCTCACTAGCTTACGTTACTACCAGCCTTATAATCGTGGTGTATATTATTTCTTAGTTCCCCTTGAAAGGTTTTTTGCTTCATAGAAGTTTTTGTAAGCTGAAGTAGGCGCGGTTGCCTGCTGTTAACCTTTCTTTCACCTCCGAAATTATCTCATTGTGTTTGTTTATAGTTGCCCCTAGATACTCGAATGCAGCAACTCTCTCAAAATTGAGAGATAAAAGAGAAGAAGCTAGAAGATAAGAGAGAGAGAGAGAGATTATGGTGGAAACTTGATACAAATTAAGTAACCACATTGTTTTTTTAATCTTCTAATCTAGTGAATGCCGGGATGGGGAATTGGAGTGCACAGGTGAAACATGCAAAACAGAATGTAATGAAGATCAATATCTGTGTAATGATGGACGTTGCATTGCCATCCAGTTAAAATGTAATGGTCAATATGACTGCAAGGATGGCGGAGATGAACAAAGTTGTGAAGGTTAGTCAATCAATCAATCAATGATAACTAAAATTTCCTTCTTGTAACTTTTCATGAAATTGAGTTTTAGAAGAATTGGTAAATATGAAGCTTAAAGAAAATTAATTATTTAATCACTTATTTTAAACTAATTCACTCACAATAAAAAGAAAAATCCAACTTAAATAGATTCAGATATAAGTCTTGAAATGAGACTAATAAGAATTTAAATAGATTCTTACAAATGTCAATGGATGTAGCTTGTTTCTAAGTTACAGAATGCATTACTAATTGAATGGTCTACCATCAATTTATAGAATGTTTATGTAAGCGTAAATATTGTATCATTTCTGTGACAAGTTGGGATGTTTTGGGACTGTGCTGCTATATTAAATAGACTTCCAAATGTATCATTTGAGTATTCAAGAAGAAAAAAAATGTAGTTAACTTTGGCTTTTAACGTGAATTAATTTTAAAGATTATTATTTACATGTAATATAGTTTTTTAACATTTTTTATCTAGCTTGTAACATATCAACGTATTTTTAACATTTTAACTTTTATATTAAAAATTTTAAAGCACTTGAGGATTGTTAAAATAACTGAGAACTAACAATATGAAAAATAATGTTGTATGGACTTGATTTACTTTCAATAATACTTTTCTTGCAATTAAGGAGAAATCTGTGAGGGTTTCCTTTGCCGAAATGGTCAATGTGTTGGGAACACAACAGTCTGTGACAAGAAGATGGACTGTATGGACAATAGTGATGAAGAAAAATGTGGTATGATATTTTTTAAAATTTATCTTTACATAATGATAACAACTTTATGAAATTGTGCCATAATTAGAGATGATAAATTTTTTTTATGATATAAATTGGTGAAGACATGTATTACATTATGTCTCATATAAAAAAAAACCCTAAAAAACAACATATTTTGTTATTTTTACTTAGATATTGAATGCAGTGAAGGAGAGTATAAATGTTCTAGGAGTATGTACTGCATACCTCGAGAATTCCTGTGTGACAAACAAATTGACTGTTGGTATGGTGAAGATGAAGCTGATTGTACAGGTAAAAAACATGATTTTTTAATATATTTAACACATTTTTTATACAATATTTTAATCAGCAAGCTATAATTACTTCATAATATTATTAATCATCTGCTTTCACTAACTGAAGAAATTAAGCGATGAAATGAAAAATATCCATCAAAATACACATTACCAGTTTAAATTTAGAAAAATTGTACTGGTTTTTTGATTACACATTTTTGAAAGATGCAAATAAATTACTGTTGCAGTTTGTCCACAAAATGAAACACACTGTAACGTCACACACTGCATTCCTAAAAACTTTACTTGTGACGGTAATGATGATTGTGGAGATGGTTCTGATGAGATTGGATGCGGTAAGTTCTATTTTATAAAGCACTTAAGAAATAAATTACAAGTCTGCAAAATTATTTAATTTCCACTTAAAAATAAAATGATTCATATTTGATCTGAAGTTATGATAATTAAATATTGACTTTAAAATGCAAGAGGTGGTGAAGTTTTCTTTTACATATATTTTAATCTAATAACTAATAAATAATAATAACTAATAAATGTTTCATATGGTATTTTTATTTTGTTTGTAATATTTCAAAAATTAGTCACTAATGAAATTCTTATCCTTGACTTTGGGTAAACCTATTTCAAGCTATTTATTTTTTAGTTCCTGTTGTGTGGTGCTATGAATTTCTAAATACTTTAATACACAAGTAAAATGCTTTAATAAGCTTTATAAGCTTGACAGTGTTTATAGCAAAACAACCATACGTCCATTCAGAACTGAAATTGTTTATAAAAGGCACTGTGGCTAACAGATATTTATTCCATTTATTTTAGCCGTTCCTACAACAACAACACCAGAAGGTAATTGAATTTTCATTTGGCAGTCTTTAACAAATTAAAAGATAAATTACTTTAAAATAATCTAACAATAATTACTTTAGTGACATGCAGCTGAAAAATTAAAACTAATGAACAGCTTAAAAACTTCAGGTACAGACTATAGATCCTTAAACCACTTTAACTACTTTGGTGTAAAGAAGATTTTAAACTTAAAAATCATAACAATTTTGTAAATATTATAATTGAAGTTTACAATAAATCAACTACTTCTGTTTCATTGTGCATGACAATATCAACAGAATGAAAAGACTCTATGGACAATTCATGATTAATTAAGAGTCACATAAAAATATCTATAAAATATAAATTATTATATTAACTACTAATGATTTTTACAAGATTAAATTGTGCTAAAAAGCTAATGACTATTTTCAATCGTTAATTCATCTATTAATTTTTTTTTCAAAGAATGCCAGTACACCCTCAAAACATTTACCCAGGCAGAGAATGGTCTGTCCACAAAGACAAACTCTGGTTTTGGAGATTTAATATTTTCACCCGCTGGATGGTCTGCTTCAAATGGGTATGGAGAATTAGAACTAAGTGTTAACAGTGGTGTTGAACCTACAATTGTGGAAGCCGCTTTTAAGGTGACCAAGGGCAAGAACACAACTCTTAAAGTGGAAATTGTAACCAATAGTGGCAATTCTTTAGTTGAGGTGAGTTATTTTTTAGTTTACAAGTATAGTCAAAGTAAGATCATAAAAATGTATTTGTGTCAGATACAAGCATGTATACATGTATTATAATATTTAGAAATGGAATTTAATTTTAATGGAAAAATTAGTCATTTTATGCTTATAAGCTTTGCTTGTTTAAAATGTATGCATAGTGATGATTGTTTCAATATTATTTCCTTATACAGCAAATAAAAGTTACAGAGGATCCTTATCAAGTCAATGAAGTTTACAATAGCAAGTTTAATGTAATCCGATTTACTACAAGTGCAACTATTTCAGACCTTGTTCTTGATATTTGCTATGAACCTGTTGGTAAGATAAATATTCATGTTTTTTTCAAAAGTAATACTTATGCACATTCCAAGTGAACTTTGTTCAATATTGTTAAAGGAAATAATATACACGTAAATTTTAAAAAAAGGGCTGTATTATTTCTTTTCACTTATAGTGGGTTTTGTGGACGGTTTCTATTACAGTCAAATTATATAAAATTTCAAAATTTTTGTTTGCAAATATCTAAGGAATTTTTGTCATTAATCCTTTCAAACAAAAATTATTTTAAAAGAAAATTGAACTTACATATGGTCCTATAATTGCGTAATTAAGAAAGGGGATGTCTGTTATAAGAAGATTTTTTTTTCTTGCACTATTTTATATGTGAAAGAACTAGGTAAATAACTTTACATTTCCAATAGATAAACTCTGCCATAGATATAGTTTTGAATTACCTTTAGAGACCCATGATAATATACCCCCTTGTCCCCTGTTTTTACTTTCCATTGGGTATGATGAAAGATAGATTAACAAAGAATAATAAATGGAATCATTTATATCTATATTTATTTCCCTTCTGTACAATAACCTATTACTACTTATTGACTTGTACATTTAAGTCCCCTATTACAGATATTTTCATGGATTTTTTAGAGCTCATATCAGATATACATTTTTGTTATACTGAAAATAAGGATTGGGGCCAATAAATCAATATACGAACATAAATTGATGAATTAAGTTTTATATGTTGGCATATACTGATGGCAATTAGAATTTAAGAGGACCTGCCATAAAAATACTGATAAAATGCCAAAAAGTATTTGGCCATTTTTAAAGCTTAACATCGATGCATGTTAAATAGTTAACTTCAAGCTAAAATGCTTTGCATTGTTTTTATAAATGCAACAAAAAAATCTGTCTCACATAAAATGTTGTAAGTAAAGTCTTTTAATTTCTTTAAATGCGATATTTCTTGTATGATATAGAGCTTTTTGAAATCTTTATTTAAACATTGGTATTGACTATTTGAGGTAATATTTGTACAATTTTAATTTAAAAAAATTAACATAATATTTTGTGTTTTATTTATGAAGATAATTACCATGTTAAAATTATTAATTCATTGATTGATTAATGTAATTCTACACTATATTTTATTTTCAAAGAAACCACAACACCATTTGAAACAACTACCCCAGAAGGTAATTATAAGCTGTTAGGTCCATATTGTTGAAACATTTTATATTTATATGTAAATTAATTAAACTGAATTCTATTTTTGCATTAAAGATAATATATCTGAAGTGCTTCATGTAGTATTGGAAAATTTATTTAACACTGAATCTATTTGTATAGTTTAGGTTAATGATATATAATTTGATAAGCTGCTCTTGTTTGGTTTTTATCCAAATAGTAAAAGAGTGGTGGTATGGAACTGCCATCAGGTTTTAAAATGAGAAATCTAAATTTTATTTAAAAATTTAAATAAACATGGTAGGGGACAACCTGAAAGTTGACCCCCCCAAAAATATGTTGGTCCAAAGTTCAATTTGTAAAATAATTTGCGTGCCTATTTTGTAAATTTTTCCCCCGTCTTTTTTCTTTTTTAAGAAGATGTGTAATGGCTGTTTTCTTTCTAATTTAGTCTCCTCTCAATTTATTATTTTTTCTGTTTGTGCTAATTCCGTGTACATCTATCTCATTTTTACAGTAGAGAAATGTGAGGAAGACTCTACAGATCTGACAGCTGCATATTTTGGATTGCCTCAAGGGGTTGACAGTGTCTTTAGGCCAAGTTCAGAACCAAGTCACATTGAAGTTGATGTAAAAGTCAAGAGTAATCAAGTGGAAAATGTTAGGGTTATAGATGTATCTCTAAAGGTCTTTGGAGTTATCAAAGTATCCATTGAAATCCTGTATAAAGATGGCAGAACTGTTTCAGTCGAGGTACATACTCACTGTTCCCCAGTCTTCATCAATTAAAACCAATGTTAAACTTTTATTTTATTTTAAATATGCATAAAACATAATTTATCAAATGTATTGTTTACTCATAGCATCTAAAATGTTATTTCAAAAAGACCTAGTGTCAAAAACCTTCCCCCCCCCCTTATACTTCATTATTTCTATTTTAAGGAAACTGTGCAAGACAATATTTTCAAGTATCAGCCTGTAGATCAAAAAGACATTCAGAGCATTAACTTTCTGTTTGAAGTTGATGAAAATATTAACAGCAAAGCAACAGTGGAATATCTTAGCTCTAGAGGATGCATTAAAGGTAAATCATAATGAAATATTTATGTGGAGAGAAACCACTTGCAGCCATTGAACTAATAATTTATGGATAAGGGAATGCAAATAAATGTAAAATCATTTTGATAATCAAGGTGATTTTGTTTTATGAATTGAATTTTTTTTTAAATTTAAATCTAACCTTTAAACTATCATCCAGATTTTAGATACAACTGTTTGACAAAATTACAATGTGACTATTTGAATGTAATGATTTAATGGCTAAACTGATACAACTATTTCTTTAATGTTTCAATTTAAATACTTCATACAAAATTATCAAATTATATAGAAATTATATACAAAATGTTAACGAAATTTTTATTTCTTTTCAATCAAGTTAAAAATTGCACACTTGGATATTGTAATGGCGTATGCTTAAACAGCTACACAGATTTATGCTCCTCTCCTTGTCCTCCAAGAGATTGCTGTAAGTAGCTATGTCTTTATTATAGAAATCAACGAAAGAGATTAACTCTTAAACTAAACTTATTTTAACCATCTTGCAAAGTAAAGAATGACAAAAAATTTCTAAATCACCACCTTTATCGGAATTTATGCTAACATTTATATAACTTACAAGATTAAAATAAGTGAATAATGAAAAAAAAACCAGAAATTACTGCCTGTAACTGAGAAAAATCCTATATATGTTAGTATAATTGAGAAATTATTTATATTATGAAAAATGTAATGACAGAGATTAGACAAATGTTATAAACAATCCTTAATTTTTTTTTATCATTCTTACTTTAAAACATATATTGCATTATTTATCAGCATTATTTTAAACTGAGTGGCTTATCACATTGTTAAATATATATATCTCTCTCCAATATAGTCACAACACCTACAATAACTACAAGCACAATAGTAACACCAGGATCACCAAGTACACCAGAATCACCAAGTACCCCAGGATCACCAAGTACACCTGGGTCACCAAGTACCCCAGGATCACCAAGCACACCAGGATCACCAAGTACCCCAGGATCACCAAGCACTCCAGGATCACCAAGTACCCCAGGATCACCAAGCACTCCTGGATCACCAAGCACTCCTGGATCACCAAGCACTCCTGAGTCACCAAGTACCCCAGGATCTCCAAGCACTCCAGGATCATCAAGCACTCCTGAGTCACCAAGTACACCAGGGTCACCAAGTACACCAGGGTCACCAAGTACACCAGAATATCCAGACACACCATGTCAAGTTGCTATGTTACCAGTTTCCAGTAGCATTAAAGCTTTGCCATTCTCTTCATTAACGGCATCTGGTGCAATACCAGCTATATATTTTGTTAATCCAAGAAATGAAATTGTTCAAGATGTTTCTGTAAATGATAATAATGCCTACTATTTAAATCCAACTACACAGGTACTGATTGGTATTTAAAATTTTGTTTTTTTTTATCAAATTTAATTAAGTTTTGAAATATATTTGGTTTTAATTATTATTTTTCTTTATTATTTTTTTTTGGTAACTTACAAAAAATATTACTGTTAATTTTTTGAAATTTTTGTATAAATTGTATAAATATTTGTTTTCCTCTGGTTACAGTTCTTTCTTCCTTTTTTTTCAGGTAATCTTCAAGGGGGATGGCGAAACAGAAATTGTTTTTGCAGCAATTAAAGGTAGTGTTCTTTTAACTGTTATTTTCTTCTAGTTTATCAGGTCAGGAATGTATGAAATTTCTTTTTTCATATTAAAACATCTCTTTTCTATTTTTATATATTATGTTATGGCCAAAGCCCAAAATCGGTCACTTCGCAAAATGGCCGGCCAATTTGCGAAATGGCTAGCGTTGATTGGCCAAAGCCAGAAGAAAGAAGTCATGAGCAGATTGAAGGTTGACTAGTAAGATTTAATACTTAAAATTAATTGTTAATTACAAATGATAGCAAAACCAGGGACTGTTTGTTGACTGGCACATGTTACATAATTACATGTTACGAGGACTAGACTAAGTGACGACCAGATGACCCCGTGTTTTGGCAACACTTATGGGCAAGGTAAATAAAGGGAGTTGGCAGAGAGAATGTGCGTACATTTATCTGACCACATGGCCTTTTTATTGTCTGATTACATCAGATCGAGATGGGGGTGGCGGTGGATAGGATTGGAAGGAATTTCTACCTCAGAAAATGGCGCACATACCACAATCATAAATTCGCATTGAATATTAACAGGTTGTCAGAGTTATATCATATCATAAATTCAATGTTAAAAATAACTATTCCATACTGTTTTTAATTTTTAATAGGTAATTATAATATATTACATTATTTTTATACCAAAAATAAATATTTTAAAAAATCATTTACAAAACAAAAAAATAAATAAAACAATTTTCAGGTGTTAAAACAAAAAGGTCGAAACGCAATGTGATCGAATCGGCATGGATTTGTTCATCTGCTGATTTAGCACTTTCCAGTACTGAACAACAATTTGTAGCTAACAATTAATGATAGGTTAATAGCCTCAGTATACTTAGTATTGTGTTATTACACCCCACGACACATGCTATACATGCCCTATGACTTATCTTTTCAACTGGAAATGTTGATTGGGATGTTATAAATACGAGTAATACAGTACTCACACTGAAATAGGGCCTGCTTTAAGCATAAGCAAACTAGGCAACCGCCTAAGACCTCCAATTAGTTTCATCATTAGTGGGGGCCTTGCACAAGAATCTTTCCATAATTATTTTTTATTTTTCTATGACATTTAGGGACACCAAATTCACTTCGCCTAGGGCCTCCAATTTCCTAAGGCCAGCCCTGTCTGAAACCTGTGTGTCACAATAATAAGAACTAGTCACAATGTCTGGACCTTCTCCAAAAAGGAAAGACTAACGCAATAATATCGTCACAGCGTGGCACATTTTTCCTACCCCGTACATGCCAACATACCAGAAGCGATTGATGTGCCGCTAACCGGGCATTATTCCTTACCACATCAGGCTTTGGCCAAGGATACCCAGCCACTTGGCGAATTGCCGGCCAAAGCCCGAATTGCAATTGTTAGTTATAAGTACTTCGGGCTTTGGCCAGACACGTCGGCCACTTTGCAAATTGGCCATCCAATTCGCGAAGTGGCCGGACTTCGGGCTTTGGCCGTAACATATATGACATGTCCCAAACAAATTATATTCTGTGTATATATTCTTCCTCACCTTTTTCCTTTTGTGTGTTTTTATCACTAATTCTATTGCTAGTGCATAAGAGGGATGCATACCTATTAATATTCATAATTATATATAGTTTTACATGTTTTATTTATTTATGTATTTCCATATATTTTAAAACCTTTTTTCAACACATGATCATAAAAAGTATGGTTTTGATTAATTTGTTTTTAGTTATTTTAAATTCTTATTTTATGCTCTCAAATAGATTCAGGAACTGATGAATATACTAATTATATAGCATTTCTACGTGGTAAGTTAGTGATCAATTTCACCCTAACATATTTTAAATCTGGATACATGTGTTAAGAATTTTTTATTAAAATAAAATGCCAAGTTAATTATGTTATTAATTACTTTTCCAAAAAATGAAAAATATCACTTTTGTAACAATGTATTACTCCATATAACTTTACAATTTTGCTACTTTTACAATAGAAAATTGTTTTTACAAATTAAAGCACCCTTTTTAAAAATTATTTAAATATTTTATTCTCTTGTAGACAATAGAACTGGTAACCATTATATTGTAAATACTGGAAATGACCAAGAAACTTATATTATTTCTGAAATTATACTTCGGCCTAATGAAAGCTTCAATATTTTAACAATTGGCGCTGACACTGCATACGAGAAAAAGGTAATGCCTTTCTAAATTTTAAAAAACTCAACCCCATAAAAACACACTATAATTTATGCATTGAAACTTTCATTTTAAAAATAAATTAAAAATTTAATTGAGTTCAACAATTATCAACATCTAATAAATTGAAAACATATAAGTAGACTTCAAAAGGTTTGATCTTTTTTAAAGTTTATAGTTTGAAACTACATTTGACAGCTTCCAATTTTTTACTTAAATATTTTTGACAGAATCTTTTAGATACAATTAACTTTCCTGATAGTGTTGGACCTATCTTTATTCTTGCAAATCCTGATGTCAATATGAGTGTTGAAGTATGCCAAGGTAAATAAAATTATTAATAAGTTATACCAATATAACATGTCCATTAAAAGTTAGATTACAGATTTTATTGCAATAAAAAAATTGCTCCAATTGAAACATTTGTTTCAGAATTATTTTAATTATTTTAGGAACACCAAGCATGCCTGGTTCACCAAGCACGCCTGGTTCACCAAGCACTCCAGGATCACCAAGTGTACCAGGATCAATAGGCACTCCAGAATCACCAACTACACCTGAGCCACCAAGAACACCTGAGTCACCAAGCACACCAGGGTCACCAAGCACTCCAGGGTCACCAAGCACACCAGAGTCAC
>CALYLW010000760.1:57526-93152 GCA_944989445.1 Ampullaceana balthica | reverse complement strand
CTGTGAAAAATGTTGTAAAAATATAATGATCCCTTGTTGTTTTTTTTCTTTTAGAATACTTTGACACCAAATTCTGTCATCGTCGTTGAAGTTCGTAAGTTGTTTTAATTTATAGAAATACATTTTTCTTTTTTACAGATGGTATCATTTGTGTGTGTGTGTGTTTTCAAAATTTTCTTTTAAAAAAATTGTTTAAAATATTACTATTTTATTATTTTCTTTTGATTATTTATTATTATTGTTTAAATTTTATTTTGCAATAAGACATAAGTTTAGTTTTTTCCTCTTTGAACTCCACTAACTGATATATTTGTAACAGTTGAACCTAGAACAACAGAATTGCCACTAAAAGTACAGACAGTTTTAGGTGAGTAAGATTTAAATTTTATCAGGATTCTATTGTTATAACAAAGCAAATAATCTACATTTTTATGTAATCAACTTTTTGTTTTACCTGTTTTTTTTTGGCTCAAGTAACTATTCCTTGTGCATTTGTCTTCATTTCACTGGTTTTGAAAATAAAATAATAAATGTGAATTTACTTGATTTGCTTTTCAAAGGTATTTTCTGATTGTTAAAGGGTTATTAATTTATTAAAATTTGTTTGCATAATTATCAACTCATGATAACCTTATGTCACATTCTTTCCTGTCTTAAAGACAAAACTGGTGGTGATGTCTTTGTCATCCCTAAGTTGACTGATGAAGGACCAGTTACAAGATACTACATTTTCCCTGACAATATAAAGGATGTTGTTCTTCCTAGTGAATCAACAACTGTCTATGAAAAAGTGGTAAGAATTATGCATTAATTAATATTTTATATTGTTTACAGAAAAAATTCAATTGACATCTAATTTTTAGTGTTTCATTAATTGAGATTACTCTGCTTTTAAAAAGAATTTTAAATGTATCGTAAGCACGGGCACGGTGATCGAGTGGCATGCGCACTTGGCTGGCATACTGAGGGTCACGGGATCAAATTTGCCGTGAAGACAGGGCTTTGTTCACGGGACCAAGGGTGTCCCTGAGTCCAACCAGCTCCAAATGAGTACCTGGTACTAGTTAAGGAAACAAAGGCGGCTGGGAAAAGCTTAGAACCCTCATTGCCATGGCCCTTGAATGCTGTGTCACTTGCAAACAGATCGCATTGTCTGTGGAAGCAATAATCTTCTGTATAGACAGATCTGTTTTGATAAGACAACACAAATATTATTTTTAAATGTTTGTTTAATGTCCCTAATTGAAGAAAGGCGGCTGGATAGTGAAGTCAATAGTGCTCTCACCTAACAAGCTTAGGGTGTGGGATCTAGCCCACGTTAAAGCCACAATAAAAATGTTGATGAATGATTATTGCTAACAATGTCCTCTGCTGACCTGGAGGGGAGATGGGCACCACCAAGGTCCATCAAGCTGCAAGAAAATTATAATGCATACATTAGAACCCCCTACAACCATGAGGTTATGGGACACACAATTAAACAAAAGAATTGAAGAAAACAAAAAAATTCATCAAATATCATTGAGGTTACAACTAGCATGTAAAATCTTTTTTTCTTCATTCTGCAGCTTGTTAAAAATGGAGAGGACTTGCCTCCGATTCAAGGACCAATTGTTGTTGTGACAAATCCAGTTGCTGCAGTGAATATTGAGATTTGCGAAGGTAAACAAAAAAGTCCTTTTTTTTTCTTTTAAAATGTTTTTAACTAAATTTCACACAATGTAATTTTAATTTTCAAATTACAAGAGTAATATAAAAGAAAACACATTTGCAAAAATAAATAATATCTCTATTTCTATTCAGGAACACCAAGCACTCCAGGATCTCCAAGCACTCCTGGATCACCAAGCACTCCTGAGTCACCAAGTACCCCAGGATCTCCAAGCACTCCTGGATCACCAAGCACTCCTGAGTCACCAAGTACCCCAGGATCTCCAAGCACTCCAGGATCACCAAGCACTCCAGAGTCACCAAGCACTCCAGGGTCACCAAGCACTCCAGGATCTCCAAGCACTCCTGGATCACCAAGCACTCCTGAGTCACCAAGTACCCCAGGATCTCCAAGCACTCCAGGATCACCAAGCACACCAGAGTCACCAAGCACTCCTGGATCACCAAGCACTCCAGGATCACCAAGTACCCCAGGATCACCAAGCACACCTGAGTCACCAAGTACCCCAGGATCACCAAGCACTCCAGGATCACCAAGCACGCCATGTCAACTTGTTATGCAGCCTGTTCCAAATAACGATAAAGTGTTCCCTATTCAAACAAGTTCTGCTAGTAGAACTGCTCCTTCACCAACCATTACTCTGGTTAATCCCAACAATGAAGATGTGAAACGTGTAATTGTTATATCAGATTCCCCTGCTTACGTATTACAGCCAAAAGACGGGGTAATTTGACAAAAATGTTACATGGTTTTTGTGTAGTTTTATATCTTAATTTACACATGGTCTGTGTAATGTTAGATGATTTTAATGGGGAAATTATTTTAATCCCTTTTAATCTAAATGTTAATTTCTATAGAGATAAGTTTTTACTTAAATCAAAAGTGCTGTGAAAAATGTTGTAAAAATATAATGATCCCTTGTTGTTTTTTTTCTTTTAGAATACTTTGACACCAAATTCTGTCATCGTCGTTGAAGTTCGTAAGTTGTTTTAATTTATAGAAATACATTTTTCTTTTTTACAGATGGTATCATTTGTGTGTGTGTGTGTTTTCAAAATTTTCTTTTAAAAAAATTGTTTAAAATATTACTATTTTATTATTTTCTTTTGATTATTTATTATTATTGTTTAAATTTTATTTTGCAATAAGACATAAGTTTAGTTTTTTCCTCTTTGAACTCCACTAACTGATATATTTGTAACAGTTGAACCTAGAACAACAGAATTGCCACTAAAAGTACAGACAGTTTTAGGTGAGTAAGATTTAAATTTTATCAGGATTCTATTGTTATAACAAAGCAAATAATCTACATTTTTATGTAATCAACTTTTTGTTTTACCTGTTTTTTTTTGGCTCAAGTAACTATTCCTTGTGCATTTGTCTTCATTTCACTGGTTTTGAAAATAAAATAATAAATGTGAATTTACTTGATTTGCTTTTCAAAGGTATTTTCTGATTGTTAAAGGGTTATTAATTTATTAAAATTTGTTTGCATAATTATCAACTCATGATAACCTTATGTCACATTCTTTCCTGTCTTAAAGACAAAACTGGTGGTGATGTCTTTGTCATCCCTAAGTTGACTGATGAAGGACCAGTTACAAGATACTACATTTTCCCTGACAATATAAAGGATGTTGTTCTTCCTAGTGAATCAACAACTGTCTATGAAAAAGTGGTAAGAATTATGCATTAATTAATATTTTATATTGTTTACAGAAAAAATTCAATTGACATCTAATTTTTAGTGTTTCATTAATTGAGATTACTCTGCTTTTAAAAAGAATTTTAAATGTATCGTAAGCACGGGCACGGTGATCGAGTGGCATGCGCACTTGGCTGGCATACTGAGGGTCACGGGATCAAATTTGCCGTGAAGACAGGGCTTTGTTCACGGGACCAAGGGTGTCCCTGAGTCCAACCAGCTCCAAATGAGTACCTGGTACTAGTTAAGGAAACAAAGGCGGCTGGGAAAAGCTTAGAACCCTCATTGCCATGGCCCTTGAATGCTGTGTCACTTGCAAACAGATCGCATTGTCTGTGGAAGCAATAATCTTCTGTATAGACAGATCTGTTTTGATAAGACAACACAAATATTATTTTTAAATGTTTGTTTAATGTCCCTAATTGAAGAAAGGCGGCTGGATAGTGAAGTCAATAGTGCTCTCACCTAACAAGCTTAGGGTGTGGGATCTAGCCCACGTTAAAGCCACAATAAAAATGTTGATGAATGATTATTGCTAACAATGTCCTCTGCTGACCTGGAGGGGAGATGGGCACCACCAAGGTCCATCAAGCTGCAAGAAAATTATAATGCATACATTAGAACCCCCTACAACCATGAGGTTATGGGACACACAATTAAACAAAAGAATTGAAGAAAACAAAAAAATTCATCAAATATCATTGAGGTTACAACTAGCATGTAAAATCTTTTTTTCTTCATTCTGCAGCTTGTTAAAAATGGAGAGGACTTGCCTCCGATTCAAGGACCAATTGTTGTTGTGACAAATCCAGTTGCTGCAGTGAATATTGAGATTTGCGAAGGTAAACAAAAAAGTCCTTTTTTTTTCTTTTAAAATGTTTTTAACTAAATTTCACACAATGTAATTTTAATTTTCAAATTACAAGAGTAATATAAAAGAAAACACATTTGCAAAAATAAATAATATCTCTATTTCTATTCAGGAACACCAAGCACTCCAGGATCTCCAAGCACTCCTGGATCACCAAGCACTCCTGAGTCACCAAGTACCCCAGGATCTCCAAGCACTCCTGGATCACCAAGCACTCCTGAGTCACCAAGTACCCCAGGATCTCCAAGCACTCCAGGATCACCAAGCACTCCAGAGTCACCAAGCACTCCAGGGTCACCAAGCACTCCAGGATCTCCAAGCACTCCTGGATCACCAAGCACTCCTGAGTCACCAAGTACCCCAGGATCTCCAAGCACTCCAGGATCACCAAGCACACCAGAGTCACCAAGCACTCCTGGATCACCAAGCACTCCAGGATCACCAAGTACCCCAGGATCACCAAGCACACCTGAGTCACCAAGTACCCCAGGATCACCAAGCACTCCAGGATCACCAAGCACGCCATGTCAACTTGTTATGCAGCCTGTTCCAAATAACGATAAAGTGTTCCCTATTCAAACAAGTTCTGCTAGTAGAACTGCTCCTTCACCAACCATTACTCTGGTTAATCCCAACAATGAAGATGTGAAACGTGTAATTGTTATATCAGATTCCCCTGCTTACGTATTACAGCCAAAAGACGGGGTAATTTGACAAAAATGTTACATGGTTTTTGTGTAGT
Organism: Ampullaceana balthica; assembly: GCA_944989445.1. Classification (NCBI taxonomy): domain Eukaryota; kingdom Metazoa; phylum Mollusca; class Gastropoda; family Lymnaeidae; genus Ampullaceana; species Ampullaceana balthica. Next base: position 88,162 of record CALYLW010000760.1, on the reverse strand, counting down.
TTTATATCTTAATTTACACATGGTCTGTGTAATGTTAGATGATTTTAATGGGGAAATTATTTTAATCCCTTTTAATCTAAATGTTAATTTCTATAGAGATAAGTTTTTACTTAAATCAAAAGTGCTGTGAAAAATGTTGTAAAAATATAATGATCCCTTGTTGTTTTTTTTCTTTTAGAATACTTTGACACCAAATTCTGTCATCGTCGTTGAAGTTCGTAAGTTGTTTTAATTTATAGAAATACATTTTTCTTTTTTACAGATGGTATCATTTGTGTGTGTGTGTGTTTTCAAAATTTTCTTTTAAAAAAATTGTTTAAAATATTACTATTTTATTATTTTCTTTTGATTATTTATTATTATTGTTTAAATTTTATTTTGCAATAAGACATAAGTTTAGTTTTTTCCTCTTTGAACTCCACTAACTGATATATTTGTAACAGTTGAACCTAGAACAACAGAATTGCCACTAAAAGTACAGACAGTTTTAGGTGAGTAAGATTTAAATTTTATCAGGATTCTATTGTTATAACAAAGCAAATAATCTACATTTTTATGTAATCAACTTTTTGTTTTACCTGTTTTTTTTTGGCTCAAGTAACTATTCCTTGTGCATTTGTCTTCATTTCACTGGTTTTGAAAATAAAATAATAAATGTGAATTTACTTGATTTGCTTTTCAAAGGTATTTTCTGATTGTTAAAGGGTTATTAATTTATTAAAATTTGTTTGCATAATTATCAACTCATGATAACCTTATGTCACATTCTTTCCTGTCTTAAAGACAAAACTGGTGGTGATGTCTTTGTCATCCCTAAGTTGACTGATGAAGGACCAGTTACAAGATACTACATTTTCCCTGACAATATAAAGGATGTTGTTCTTCCTAGTGAATCAACAACTGTCTATGAAAAAGTGGTAAGAATTATGCATTAATTAATATTTTATATTGTTTACAGAAAAAATTCAATTGACATCTAATTTTTAGTGTTTCATTAATTGAGATTACTCTGCTTTTAAAAAGAATTTTAAATGTATCGTAAGCACGGGCACGGTGATCGAGTGGCATGCGCACTTGGCTGGCATACTGAGGGTCACGGGATCAAATTTGCCGTGAAGACAGGGCTTTGTTCACGGGACCAAGGGTGTCCCTGAGTCCAACCAGCTCCAAATGAGTACCTGGTACTAGTTAAGGAAACAAAGGCGGCTGGGAAAAGCTTAGAACCCTCATTGCCATGGCCCTTGAATGCTGTGTCACTTGCAAACAGATCGCATTGTCTGTGGAAGCAATAATCTTCTGTATAGACAGATCTGTTTTGATAAGACAACACAAATATTATTTTTAAATGTTTGTTTAATGTCCCTAATTGAAGAAAGGCGGCTGGATAGTGAAGTCAATAGTGCTCTCACCTAACAAGCTTAGGGTGTGGGATCTAGCCCACGTTAAAGCCACAATAAAAATGTTGATGAATGATTATTGCTAACAATGTCCTCTGCTGACCTGGAGGGGAGATGGGCACCACCAAGGTCCATCAAGCTGCAAGAAAATTATAATGCATACATTAGAACCCCCTACAACCATGAGGTTATGGGACACACAATTAAACAAAAGAATTGAAGAAAACAAAAAAATTCATCAAATATCATTGAGGTTACAACTAGCATGTAAAATCTTTTTTTCTTCATTCTGCAGCTTGTTAAAAATGGAGAGGACTTGCCTCCGATTCAAGGACCAATTGTTGTTGTGACAAATCCAGTTGCTGCAGTGAATATTGAGATTTGCGAAGGTAAACAAAAAAGTCCTTTTTTTTTCTTTTAAAATGTTTTTAACTAAATTTCACACAATGTAATTTTAATTTTCAAATTACAAGAGTAATATAAAAGAAAACACATTTGCAAAAATAAATAATATCTCTATTTCTATTCAGGAACACCAAGCACTCCAGGATCTCCAAGCACTCCTGGATCACCAAGCACTCCTGAGTCACCAAGTACCCCAGGATCTCCAAGCACTCCTGGATCACCAAGCACTCCTGAGTCACCAAGTACCCCAGGATCTCCAAGCACTCCAGGATCACCAAGCACTCCAGAGTCACCAAGCACTCCAGGGTCACCAAGCACTCCAGGATCTCCAAGCACTCCTGGATCACCAAGCACTCCTGAGTCACCAAGTACCCCAGGATCTCCAAGCACTCCAGGATCACCAAGCACACCAGAGTCACCAAGCACTCCTGGATCACCAAGCACTCCAGGATCACCAAGTACCCCAGGATCACCAAGCACACCTGAGTCACCAAGTACCCCAGGATCACCAAGCACTCCAGGATCACCAAGCACGCCATGTCAACTTGTTATGCAGCCTGTTCCAAATAACGATAAAGTGTTCCCTATTCAAACAAGTTCTGCTAGTAGAACTGCTCCTTCACCAACCATTACTCTGGTTAATCCCAACAATGAAGATGTGAAACGTGTAATTGTTATATCAGATTCCCCTGCTTACGTATTACAGCCAAAAGACGGGGTAATTTGACAAAAATGTTACATGGTTTTTGTGTAGTTTTATATCTTAATTTACACATGGTCTGTGTAATGTTAGATGATTTTAATGGGGAAATTATTTTAATCCCTTTTAATCTAAATGTTAATTTCTATAGAGATAAGTTTTTACTTAAATCAAAAGTGCTGTGAAAAATGTTGTAAAAATATAATGATCCCTTGTTGTTTTTTTTCTTTTAGAATACTTTGACACCAAATTCTGTCATCGTCGTTGAAGTTCGTAAGTTGTTTTAATTTATAGAAATACATTTTTCTTTTTTACAGATGGTATCATTTGTGTGTGTGTGTGTTTTCAAAATTTTCTTTTAAAAAAATTGTTTAAAATATTACTATTTTATTATTTTCTTTTGATTATTTATTATTATTGTTTAAATTTTATTTTGCAATAAGACATAAGTTTAGTTTTTTCCTCTTTGAACTCCACTAACTGATATATTTGTAACAGTTGAACCTAGAACAACAGAATTGCCACTAAAAGTACAGACAGTTTTAGGTGAGTAAGATTTAAATTTTATCAGGATTCTATTGTTATAACAAAGCAAATAATCTACATTTTTATGTAATCAACTTTTTGTTTTACCTGTTTTTTTTGGCTCAAGTAACTATTCCTTGTGCATTTGTCTTCATTTCACTGGTTTTGAAAATAAAATAATAAATGTGAATTTACTTGATTTGCTTTTCAAAGGTATTTTCTGATTGTTAAAGGGTTATTAATTTATTAAAATTTGTTTGCATAATTATCAACTCATGATAACCTTATGTCACATTCTTTCCTGTCTTAAAGACAAAACTGGTGGTGATGTCTTTGTCATCCCTAAGTTGACTGATGAAGGACCAGTTACAAGATACTACATTTTCCCTGACAATATAAAGGATGTTGTTCTTCCTAGTGAATCAACAACTGTCTATGAAAAAGTGGTAAGAATTATGCATTAATTAATATTTTATATTGTTTACAGAAAAAATTCAATTGACATCTAATTTTTAGTGTTTCATTAATTGAGATTACTCTGCTTTTAAAAAGAATTTTAAATGTATCGTAAGCACGGGCACGGTGATCGAGTGGCATGCGCACTTGGCTGGCATACTGAGGGTCACGGGATCAAATTTGCCGTGAAGACAGGGCTTTGTTCACGGGACCAAGGGTGTCCCTGAGTCCAACCAGCTCCAAATGAGTACCTGGTACTAGTTAAGGAAACAAAGGCGGCTGGGAAAAGCTTAGAACCCTCATTGCCATGGCCCTTGAATGCTGTGTCACTTGCAAACAGATCGCATTGTCTGTGGAAGCAATAATCTTCTGTATAGACAGATCTGTTTTGATAAGACAACACAAATATTATTTTTAAATGTTTGTTTAATGTCCCTAATTGAAGAAAGGCGGCTGGATAGTGAAGTCAATAGTGCTCTCACCTAACAAGCTTAGGGTGTGGGATCTAGCCCACGTTAAAGCCACAATAAAAATGTTGATGAATGATTATTGCTAACAATGTCCTCTGCTGACCTGGAGGGGAGATGGGCACCACCAAGGTCCATCAAGCTGCAAGAAAATTATAATGCATACATTAGAACCCCCTACAACCATGAGGTTATGGGACACACAATTAAACAAAAGAATTGAAGAAAACAAAAAAATTCATCAAATATCATTGAGGTTACAACTAGCATGTAAAATCTTTTTTTCTTCATTCTGCAGCTTGTTAAAAATGGAGAGGACTTGCCTCCGATTCAAGGACCAATTGTTGTTGTGACAAATCCAGTTGCTGCAGTGAATATTGAGATTTGCGAAGGTAAACAAAAAAGTCCTTTTTTTTTCTTTTAAAATGTTTTTAACTAAATTTCACACAATGTAATTTTAATTTTCAAATTACAAGAGTAATATAAAAGAAAACACATTTGCAAAAATAAATAATATCTCTATTTCTATTCAGGAACACCAAGCACTCCAGGATCTCCAAGCACTCCTGGATCACCAAGCACTCCTGAGTCACCAAGTACCCCAGGATCTCCAAGCACTCCTGGATCACCAAGCACTCCTGAGTCACCAAGTACCCCAGGATCTCCAAGCACTCCAGGATCACCAAGCACTCCAGAGTCACCAAGCACTCCAGGGTCACCAAGCACTCCAGGATCTCCAAGCACTCCTGGATCACCAAGCACTCCTGAGTCACCAAGTACCCCAGGATCTCCAAGCACTCCAGGATCACCAAGCACACCAGAGTCACCAAGCACTCCTGGATCACCAAGCACTCCAGGATCACCAAGTACCCCAGGATCACCAAGCACACCTGAGTCACCAAGTACCCCAGGATCACCAAGCACTCCAGGATCACCAAGCACGCCATGTCAACTTGTTATGCAGCCTGTTCCAAATAACGATAAAGTGTTCCCTATTCAAACAAGTTCTGCTAGTAGAACTGCTCCTTCACCAACCATTACTCTGGTTAATCCCAACAATGAAGATGTGAAACGTGTAATTGTTATATCAGATTCCCCTGCTTACGTATTACAGCCAAAAGACGGGGTAATTTGACAAAAATGTTACATGGTTTTTGTGTAGTTTTATATCTTAATTTACACATGGTCTGTGTAATGTTAGATGATTTTAATGGGGAAATTATTTTAATCCCTTTTAATCTAAATGTTAATTTCTATAGAGATAAGTTTTTACTTAAATCAAAAGTGCTGTGAAAAATGTTGTAAAAATATAATGATCCCTTGTTGTTTTTTTTCTTTTAGAATACTTTGACACCAAATTCTGTCATCGTCGTTGAAGTTCGTAAGTTGTTTTAATTTATAGAAATACATTTTTCTTTTTTACAGATGGTATCATTTGTGTGTGTGTGTGTTTTCAAAATTTTCTTTTAAAAAAATTGTTTAAAATATTACTATTTTATTATTTTCTTTTGATTATTTATTATTATTGTTTAAATTTTATTTTGCAATAAGACATAAGTTTAGTTTTTTCCTCTTTGAACTCCACTAACTGATATATTTGTAACAGTTGAACCTAGAACAACAGAATTGCCACTAAAAGTACAGACAGTTTTAGGTGAGTAAGATTTAAATTTTATCAGGATTCTATTGTTATAACAAAGCAAATAATCTACATTTTTATGTAATCAACTTTTTGTTTTACCTGTTTTTTTTGGCTCAAGTAACTATTCCTTGTGCATTTGTCTTCATTTCACTGGTTTTGAAAATAAAATAATAAATGTGAATTTACTTGATTTGCTTTTCAAAGGTATTTTCTGATTGTTAAAGGGTTATTAATTTATTAAAATTTGTTTGCATAATTATCAACTCATGATAACCTTATGTCACATTCTTTCCTGTCTTAAAGACAAAACTGGTGGTGATGTCTTTGTCATCCCTAAGTTGACTGATGAAGGACCAGTTACAAGATACTACATTTTCCCTGACAATATAAAGGATGTTGTTCTTCCTAGTGAATCAACAACTGTCTATGAAAAAGTGGTAAGAATTATGCATTAATTAATATTTTATATTGTTTACAGAAAAAATTCAATTGACATCTAATTTTTAGTGTTTCATTAATTGAGATTACTCTGCTTTTAAAAAGAATTTTAAATGTATCGTAAGCACGGGCACGGTGATCGAGTGGCATGCGCACTTGGCTGGCATACTGAGGGTCACGGGATCAAATTTGCCGTGAAGACAGGGCTTTGTTCACGGGACCAAGGGTGTCCCTGAGTCCAACCAGCTCCAAATGAGTACCTGGTACTAGTTAAGGAAACAAAGGCGGCTGGGAAAAGCTTAGAACCCTCATTGCCATGGCCCTTGAATGCTGTGTCACTTGCAAACAGATCGCATTGTCTGTGGAAGCAATAATCTTCTGTATAGACAGATCTGTTTTGATAAGACAACACAAATATTATTTTTAAATGTTTGTTTAATGTCCCTAATTGAAGAAAGGCGGCTGGATAGTGAAGTCAATAGTGCTCTCACCTAACAAGCTTAGGGTGTGGGATCTAGCCCACGTTAAAGCCACAATAAAAATGTTGATGAATGATTATTGCTAACAATGTCCTCTGCTGACCTGGAGGGGAGATGGGCACCACCAAGGTCCATCAAGCTGCAAGAAAATTATAATGCATACATTAGAACCCCCTACAACCATGAGGTTATGGGACACACAATTAAACAAAAGAATTGAAGAAAACAAAAAAATTCATCAAATATCATTGAGGTTACAACTAGCATGTAAAATCTTTTTTTCTTCATTCTGCAGCTTGTTAAAAATGGAGAGGACTTGCCTCCGATTCAAGGACCAATTGTTGTTGTGACAAATCCAGTTGCTGCAGTGAATATTGAGATTTGCGAAGGTAAACAAAAAAGTCCTTTTTTTTTCTTTTAAAATGTTTTTAACTAAATTTCACACAATGTAATTTTAATTTTCAAATTACAAGAGTAATATAAAAGAAAACACATTTGCAAAAATAAATAATATCTCTATTTCTATTCAGGAACACCAAGCACTCCAGGATCTCCAAGCACTCCTGGATCACCAAGCACTCCTGAGTCACCAAGTACCCCAGGATCTCCAAGCACTCCTGGATCACCAAGCACTCCTGAGTCACCAAGTACCCCAGGATCTCCAAGCACTCCAGGATCACCAAGCACTCCAGAGTCACCAAGCACTCCAGGGTCACCAAGCACTCCAGGATCTCCAAGCACTCCTGGATCACCAAGCACTCCTGAGTCACCAAGTACCCCAGGATCTCCAAGCACTCCAGGATCACCAAGCACACCAGAGTCACCAAGCACTCCTGGATCACCAAGCACTCCAGGATCACCAAGTACCCCAGGATCACCAAGCACACCTGAGTCACCAAGTACCCCAGGATCACCAAGCACTCCAGGATCACCAAGCACGCCATGTCAACTTGTTATGCAGCCTGTTCCAAATAACGATAAAGTGTTCCCTATTCAAACAAGTTCTGCTAGTAGAACTGCTCCTTCACCAACCATTACTCTGGTTAATCCCAACAATGAAGATGTGAAACGTGTAATTGTTATATCAGATTCCCCTGCTTACGTATTACAGCCAAAAGACGGGGTAATTTGACAAAAATGTTACATGGTTTTTGTGTAGTTTTATATCTTAATTTACACATGGTCTGTGTAATGTTAGATGATTTTAATGGGGAAATTATTTTAATCCCTTTTAATCTAAATGTTAATTTCTATAGAGATAAGTTTTTACTTAAATCAAAAGTGCTGTGAAAAATGTTGTAAAAATATAATGATCCCTTGTTGTTTTTTTTCTTTTAGAATACTTTGACACCAAATTCTGTCATCGTCGTTGAAGTTCGTAAGTTGTTTTAATTTATAGAAATACATTTTTCTTTTTTACAGATGGTATCATTTGTGTGTGTGTGTGTTTTCAAAATTTTCTTTTAAAAAAATTGTTTAAAATATTACTATTTTATTATTTTCTTTTGATTATTTATTATTATTGTTTAAATTTTATTTTGCAATAAGACATAAGTTTAGTTTTTTCCTCTTTGAACTCCACTAACTGATATATTTGTAACAGTTGAACCTAGAACAACAGAATTGCCACTAAAAGTACAGACAGTTTTAGGTGAGTAAGATTTAAATTTTATCAGGATTCTATTGTTATAACAAAGCAAATAATCTACATTTTTATGTAATCAACTTTTTGTTTTACCTGTTTTTTTTGGCTCAAGTAACTATTCCTTGTGCATTTGTCTTCATTTCACTGGTTTTGAAAATAAAATAATAAATGTGAATTTACTTGATTTGCTTTTCAAAGGTATTTTCTGATTGTTAAAGGGTTATTAATTTATTAAAATTTGTTTGCATAATTATCAACTCATGATAACCTTATGTCACATTCTTTCCTGTCTTAAAGACAAAACTGGTGGTGATGTCTTTGTCATCCCTAAGTTGACTGATGAAGGACCAGTTACAAGATACTACATTTTCCCTGACAATATAAAGGATGTTGTTCTTCCTAGTGAATCAACAACTGTCTATGAAAAAGTGGTAAGAATTATGCATTAATTAATATTTTATATTGTTTACAGAAAAAATTCAATTGACATCTAATTTTTAGTGTTTCATTAATTGAGATTACTCTGCTTTTAAAAAGAATTTTAAATGTATCGTAAGCACGGGCACGGTGATCGAGTGGCATGCGCACTTGGCTGGCATACTGAGGGTCACGGGATCAAATTTGCCGTGAAGACAGGGCTTTGTTCACGGGACCAAGGGTGTCCCTGAGTCCAACCAGCTCCAAATGAGTACCTGGTACTAGTTAAGGAAACAAAGGCGGCTGGGAAAAGCTTAGAACCCTCATTGCCATGGCCCTTGAATGCTGTGTCACTTGCAAACAGATCGCATTGTCTGTGGAAGCAATAATCTTCTGTATAGACAGATCTGTTTTGATAAGACAACACAAATATTATTTTTAAATGTTTGTTTAATGTCCCTAATTGAAGAAAGGCGGCTGGATAGTGAAGTCAATAGTGCTCTCACCTAACAAGCTTAGGGTGTGGGATCTAGCCCACGTTAAAGCCACAATAAAAATGTTGATGAATGATTATTGCTAACAATGTCCTCTGCTGACCTGGAGGGGAGATGGGCACCACCAAGGTCCATCAAGCTGCAAGAAAATTATAATGCATACATTAGAACCCCCTACAACCATGAGGTTATGGGACACACAATTAAACAAAAGAATTGAAGAAAACAAAAAAATTCATCAAATATCATTGAGGTTACAACTAGCATGTAAAATCTTTTTTTCTTCATTCTGCAGCTTGTTAAAAATGGAGAGGACTTGCCTCCGATTCAAGGACCAATTGTTGTTGTGACAAATCCAGTTGCTGCAGTGAATATTGAGATTTGCGAAGGTAAACAAAAAAGTCCTTTTTTTTTCTTTTAAAATGTTTTTAACTAAATTTCACACAATGTAATTTTAATTTTCAAATTACAAGAGTAATATAAAAGAAAACACATTTGCAAAAATAAATAATATCTCTATTTCTATTCAGGAACACCAAGCACTCCAGGATCTCCAAGCACTCCTGGATCACCAAGCACTCCTGAGTCACCAAGTACCCCAGGATCTCCAAGCACTCCTGGATCACCAAGCACTCCTGAGTCACCAAGTACCCCAGGATCTCCAAGCACTCCAGGATCACCAAGCACTCCAGAGTCACCAAGCACTCCAGGGTCACCAAGCACTCCAGGATCTCCAAGCACTCCTGGATCACCAAGCACTCCTGAGTCACCAAGTACCCCAGGATCTCCAAGCACTCCAGGATCACCAAGCACACCAGAGTCACCAAGCACTCCTGGATCACCAAGCACTCCAGGATCACCAAGTACCCCAGGATCACCAAGCACACCTGAGTCACCAAGTACCCCAGGATCACCAAGCACTCCAGGATCACCAAGCACGCCATGTCAACTTGTTATGCAGCCTGTTCCAAATAACGATAAAGTGTTCCCTATTCAAACAAGTTCTGCTAGTAGAACTGCTCCTTCACCAACCATTACTCTGGTTAATCCCAACAATGAAGATGTGAAACGTGTAATTGTTATATCAGATTCCCCTGCTTACGTATTACAGCCAAAAGACGGGGTAATTTGACAAAAATGTTACATGGTTTTTGTGTAGTTTTATATCTTAATTTACACATGGTCTGTGTAATGTTAGATGATTTTAATGGGGAAATTATTTTAATCCCTTTTAATCTAAATGTTAATTTCTATAGAGATAAGTTTTTACTTAAATCAAAAGTGCTGTGAAAAATGTTGTAAAAATATAATGATCCCTTGTTGTTTTTTTTCTTTTAGAATACTTTGACACCAAATTCTGTCATCGTCGTTGAAGTTCGTAAGTTGTTTTAATTTATAGAAATACATTTTTCTTTTTTACAGATGGTATCATTTGTGTGTGTGTGTGTTTTCAAAATTTTCTTTTAAAAAAATTGTTTAAAATATTACTATTTTATTATTTTCTTTTGATTATTTATTATTATTGTTTAAATTTTATTTTGCAATAAGACATAAGTTTAGTTTTTTCCTCTTTGAACTCCACTAACTGATATATTTGTAACAGTTGAACCTAGAACAACAGAATTGCCACTAAAAGTACAGACAGTTTTAGGTGAGTAAGATTTAAATTTTATCAGGATTCTATTGTTATAACAAAGCAAATAATCTACATTTTTATGTAATCAACTTTTTGTTTTACCTGTTTTTTTTGGCTCAAGTAACTATTCCTTGTGCATTTGTCTTCATTTCACTGGTTTTGAAAATAAAATAATAAATGTGAATTTACTTGATTTGCTTTTCAAAGGTATTTTCTGATTGTTAAAGGGTTATTAATTTATTAAAATTTGTTTGCATAATTATCAACTCATGATAACCTTATGTCACATTCTTTCCTGTCTTAAAGACAAAACTGGTGGTGATGTCTTTGTCATCCCTAAGTTGACTGATGAAGGACCAGTTACAAGATACTACATTTTCCCTGACAATATAAAGGATGTTGTTCTTCCTAGTGAATCAACAACTGTCTATGAAAAAGTGGTAAGAATTATGCATTAATTAATATTTTATATTGTTTACAGAAAAAATTCAATTGACATCTAATTTTTAGTGTTTCATTAATTGAGATTACTCTGCTTTTAAAAAGAATTTTAAATGTATCGTAAGCACGGGCACGGTGATCGAGTGGCATGCGCACTTGGCTGGCATACTGAGGGTCACGGGATCAAATTTGCCGTGAAGACAGGGCTTTGTTCACGGGACCAAGGGTGTCCCTGAGTCCAACCAGCTCCAAATGAGTACCTGGTACTAGTTAAGGAAACAAAGGCGGCTGGGAAAAGCTTAGAACCCTCATTGCCATGGCCCTTGAATGCTGTGTCACTTGCAAACAGATCGCATTGTCTGTGGAAGCAATAATCTTCTGTATAGACAGATCTGTTTTGATAAGACAACACAAATATTATTTTTAAATGTTTGTTTAATGTCCCTAATTGAAGAAAGGCGGCTGGATAGTGAAGTCAATAGTGCTCTCACCTAACAAGCTTAGGGTGTGGGATCTAGCCCACGTTAAAGCCACAATAAAAATGTTGATGAATGATTATTGCTAACAATGTCCTCTGCTGACCTGGAGGGGAGATGGGCACCACCAAGGTCCATCAAGCTGCAAGAAAATTATAATGCATACATTAGAACCCCCTACAACCATGAGGTTATGGGACACACAATTAAACAAAAGAATTGAAGAAAACAAAAAAATTCATCAAATATCATTGAGGTTACAACTAGCATGTAAAATCTTTTTTTCTTCATTCTGCAGCTTGTTAAAAATGGAGAGGACTTGCCTCCGATTCAAGGACCAATTGTTGTTGTGACAAATCCAGTTGCTGCAGTGAATATTGAGATTTGCGAAGGTAAACAAAAAAGTCCTTTTTTTTTCTTTTAAAATGTTTTTAACTAAATTTCACACAATGTAATTTTAATTTTCAAATTACAAGAGTAATATAAAAGAAAACACATTTGCAAAAATAAATAATATCTCTATTTCTATTCAGGAACACCAAGCACTCCAGGATCTCCAAGCACTCCTGGATCACCAAGCACTCCTGAGTCACCAAGTACCCCAGGATCTCCAAGCACTCCTGGATCACCAAGCACTCCTGAGTCACCAAGTACCCCAGGATCTCCAAGCACTCCAGGATCACCAAGCACTCCAGAGTCACCAAGCACTCCAGGGTCACCAAGCACTCCAGGATCTCCAAGCACTCCTGGATCACCAAGCACTCCTGAGTCACCAAGTACCCCAGGATCTCCAAGCACTCCAGGATCACCAAGCACACCAGAGTCACCAAGCACTCCTGGATCACCAAGCACTCCAGGATCACCAAGTACCCCAGGATCACCAAGCACACCTGAGTCACCAAGTACCCCAGGATCACCAAGCACTCCAGGATCACCAAGCACGCCATGTCAACTTGTTATGCAGCCTGTTCCAAATAACGATAAAGTGTTCCCTATTCAAACAAGTTCTGCTAGTAGAACTGCTCCTTCACCAACCATTACTCTGGTTAATCCCAACAATGAAGATGTGAAACGTGTAATTGTTATATCAGATTCCCCTGCTTACGTATTACAGCCAAAAGACGGGGTAATTTGACAAAAATGTTACATGGTTTTTGTGTAGTTTTATATCTTAATTTACACATGGTCTGTGTAATGTTAGATGATTTTAATGGGGAAATTATTTTAATCCCTTTTAATCTAAATGTTAATTTCTATAGAGATAAGTTTTTACTTAAATCAAAAGTGCTGTGAAAAATGTTGTAAAAATATAATGATCCCTTGTTGTTTTTTTTCTTTTAGAATACTTTGACACCAAATTCTGTCATCGTCGTTGAAGTTCGTAAGTTGTTTTAATTTATAGAAATACATTTTTCTTTTTTACAGATGGTATCATTTGTGTGTGTGTGTGTTTTCAAAATTTTCTTTTAAAAAAATTGTTTAAAATATTACTATTTTATTATTTTCTTTTGATTATTTATTATTATTGTTTAAATTTTATTTTGCAATAAGACATAAGTTTAGTTTTTTCCTCTTTGAACTCCACTAACTGATATATTTGTAACAGTTGAACCTAGAACAACAGAATTGCCACTAAAAGTACAGACAGTTTTAGGTGAGTAAGATTTAAATTTTATCAGGATTCTATTGTTATAACAAAGCAAATAATCTACATTTTTATGTAATCAACTTTTTGTTTTACCTGTTTTTTTTGGCTCAAGTAACTATTCCTTGTGCATTTGTCTTCATTTCACTGGTTTTGAAAATAAAATAATAAATGTGAATTTACTTGATTTGCTTTTCAAAGGTATTTTCTGATTGTTAAAGGGTTATTAATTTATTAAAATTTGTTTGCATAATTATCAACTCATGATAACCTTATGTCACATTCTTTCCTGTCTTAAAGACAAAACTGGTGGTGATGTCTTTGTCATCCCTAAGTTGACTGATGAAGGACCAGTTACAAGATACTACATTTTCCCTGACAATATAAAGGATGTTGTTCTTCCTAGTGAATCAACAACTGTCTATGAAAAAGTGGTAAGAATTATGCATTAATTAATATTTTATATTGTTTACAGAAAAAATTCAATTGACATCTAATTTTTAGTGTTTCATTAATTGAGATTACTCTGCTTTTAAAAAGAATTTTAAATGTATCGTAAGCACGGGCACGGTGATCGAGTGGCATGCGCACTTGGCTGGCATACTGAGGGTCACGGGATCAAATTTGCCGTGAAGACAGGGCTTTGTTCACGGGACCAAGGGTGTCCCTGAGTCCAACCAGCTCCAAATGAGTACCTGGTACTAGTTAAGGAAACAAAGGCGGCTGGGAAAAGCTTAGAACCCTCATTGCCATGGCCCTTGAATGCTGTGTCACTTGCAAACAGATCGCATTGTCTGTGGAAGCAATAATCTTCTGTATAGACAGATCTGTTTTGATAAGACAACACAAATATTATTTTTAAATGTTTGTTTAATGTCCCTAATTGAAGAAAGGCGGCTGGATAGTGAAGTCAATAGTGCTCTCACCTAACAAGCTTAGGGTGTGGGATCTAGCCCACGTTAAAGCCACAATAAAAATGTTGATGAATGATTATTGCTAACAATGTCCTCTGCTGACCTGGAGGGGAGATGGGCACCACCAAGGTCCATCAAGCTGCAAGAAAATTATAATGCATACATTAGAACCCCCTACAACCATGAGGTTATGGGACACACAATTAAACAAAAGAATTGAAGAAAACAAAAAAATTCATCAAATATCATTGAGGTTACAACTAGCATGTAAAATCTTTTTTTCTTCATTCTGCAGCTTGTTAAAAATGGAGAGGACTTGCCTCCGATTCAAGGACCAATTGTTGTTGTGACAAATCCAGTTGCTGCAGTGAATATTGAGATTTGCGAAGGTAAACAAAAAAGTCCTTTTTTTTTCTTTTAAAATGTTTTTAACTAAATTTCACACAATGTAATTTTAATTTTCAAATTACAAGAGTAATATAAAAGAAAACACATTTGCAAAAATAAATAATATCTCTATTTCTATTCAGGAACACCAAGCACTCCAGGATCTCCAAGCACTCCTGGATCACCAAGCACTCCTGAGTCACCAAGTACCCCAGGATCTCCAAGCACTCCTGGATCACCAAGCACTCCTGAGTCACCAAGTACCCCAGGATCTCCAAGCACTCCAGGATCACCAAGCACTCCAGAGTCACCAAGCACTCCAGGGTCACCAAGCACTCCAGGATCTCCAAGCACTCCTGGATCACCAAGCACTCCTGAGTCACCAAGTACCCCAGGATCTCCAAGCACTCCAGGATCACCAAGCACACCAGAGTCACCAAGCACTCCTGGATCACCAAGCACTCCAGGATCACCAAGTACCCCAGGATCACCAAGCACACCTGAGTCACCAAGTACCCCAGGATCACCAAGCACTCCAGGATCACCAAGCACGCCATGTCAACTTGTTATGCAGCCTGTTCCAAATAACGATAAAGTGTTCCCTATTCAAACAAGTTCTGCTAGTAGAACTGCTCCTTCACCAACCATTACTCTGGTTAATCCCAACAATGAAGATGTGAAACGTGTAATTGTTATATCAGATTCCCCTGCTTACGTATTACAGCCAAAAGACGGGGTAATTTGACAAAAATGTTACATGGTTTTTGTGTAGTTTTATATCTTAATTTACACATGGTCTGTGTAATGTTAGATGATTTTAATGGGGAAATTATTTTAATCCCTTTTAATCTAAATGTTAATTTCTATAGAGATAAGTTTTTACTTAAATCAAAAGTGCTGTGAAAAATGTTGTAAAAATATAATGATCCCTTGTTGTTTTTTTTCTTTTAGAATACTTTGACACCAAATTCTGTCATCGTCGTTGAAGTTCGTAAGTTGTTTTAATTTATAGAAATACATTTTTCTTTTTTACAGATGGTATCATTTGTGTGTGTGTGTGTTTTCAAAATTTTCTTTTAAAAAAATTGTTTAAAATATTACTATTTTATTATTTTCTTTTGATTATTTATTATTATTGTTTAAATTTTATTTTGCAATAAGACATAAGTTTAGTTTTTTCCTCTTTGAACTCCACTAACTGATATATTTGTAACAGTTGAACCTAGAACAACAGAATTGCCACTAAAAGTACAGACAGTTTTAGGTGAGTAAGATTTAAATTTTATCAGGATTCTATTGTTATAACAAAGCAAATAATCTACATTTTTATGTAATCAACTTTTTGTTTTACCTGTTTTTTTTGGCTCAAGTAACTATTCCTTGTGCATTTGTCTTCATTTCACTGGTTTTGAAAATAAAATAATAAATGTGAATTTACTTGATTTGCTTTTCAAAGGTATTTTCTGATTGTTAAAGGGTTATTAATTTATTAAAATTTGTTTGCATAATTATCAACTCATGATAACCTTATGTCACATTCTTTCCTGTCTTAAAGACAAAACTGGTGGTGATGTCTTTGTCATCCCTAAGTTGACTGATGAAGGACCAGTTACAAGATACTACATTTTCCCTGACAATATAAAGGATGTTGTTCTTCCTAGTGAATCAACAACTGTCTATGAAAAAGTGGTAAGAATTATGCATTAATTAATATTTTATATTGTTTACAGAAAAAATTCAATTGACATCTAATTTTTAGTGTTTCATTAATTGAGATTACTCTGCTTTTAAAAAGAATTTTAAATGTATCGTAAGCACGGGCACGGTGATCGAGTGGCATGCGCACTTGGCTGGCATACTGAGGGTCACGGGATCAAATTTGCCGTGAAGACAGGGCTTTGTTCACGGGACCAAGGGTGTCCCTGAGTCCAACCAGCTCCAAATGAGTACCTGGTACTAGTTAAGGAAACAAAGGCGGCTGGGAAAAGCTTAGAACCCTCATTGCCATGGCCCTTGAATGCTGTGTCACTTGCAAACAGATCGCATTGTCTGTGGAAGCAATAATCTTCTGTATAGACAGATCTGTTTTGATAAGACAACACAAATATTATTTTTAAATGTTTGTTTAATGTCCCTAATTGAAGAAAGGCGGCTGGATAGTGAAGTCAATAGTGCTCTCACCTAACAAGCTTAGGGTGTGGGATCTAGCCCACGTTAAAGCCACAATAAAAATGTTGATGAATGATTATTGCTAACAATGTCCTCTGCTGACCTGGAGGGGAGATGGGCACCACCAAGGTCCATCAAGCTGCAAGAAAATTATAATGCATACATTAGAACCCCCTACAACCATGAGGTTATGGGACACACAATTAAACAAAAGAATTGAAGAAAACAAAAAAATTCATCAAATATCATTGAGGTTACAACTAGCATGTAAAATCTTTTTTTCTTCATTCTGCAGCTTGTTAAAAATGGAGAGGACTTGCCTCCGATTCAAGGACCAATTGTTGTTGTGACAAATCCAGTTGCTGCAGTGAATATTGAGATTTGCGAAGGTAAACAAAAAAGTCCTTTTTTTTTCTTTTAAAATGTTTTTAACTAAATTTCACACAATGTAATTTTAATTTTCAAATTACAAGAGTAATATAAAAGAAAACACATTTGCAAAAATAAATAATATCTCTATTTCTATTCAGGAACACCAAGCACTCCAGGATCTCCAAGCACTCCTGGATCACCAAGCACTCCTGAGTCACCAAGTACCCCAGGATCTCCAAGCACTCCTGGATCACCAAGCACTCCTGAGTCACCAAGTACCCCAGGATCTCCAAGCACTCCAGGATCACCAAGCACTCCAGAGTCACCAAGCACTCCAGGGTCACCAAGCACTCCAGGATCTCCAAGCACTCCTGGATCACCAAGCACTCCTGAGTCACCAAGTACCCCAGGATCTCCAAGCACTCCAGGATCACCAAGCACACCAGAGTCACCAAGCACTCCTGGATCACCAAGCACTCCAGGATCACCAAGTACCCCAGGATCACCAAGCACACCTGAGTCACCAAGTACCCCAGGATCACCAAGCACTCCAGGATCACCAAGCACGCCATGTCAACTTGTTATGCAGCCTGTTCCAAATAACGATAAAGTGTTCCCTATTCAAACAAGTTCTGCTAGTAGAACTGCTCCTTCACCAACCATTACTCTGGTTAATCCCAACAATGAAGATGTGAAACGTGTAATTGTTATATCAGATTCCCCTGCTTACGTATTACAGCCAAAAGACGGGGTAATTTGACAAAAATGTTACATGGTTTTTGTGTAGTTTTATATCTTAATTTACACATGGTCTGTGTAATGTTAGATGATTTTAATGGGGAAATTATTTTAATCCCTTTTAATCTAAATGTTAATTTCTATAGAGATAAGTTTTTACTTAAATCAAAAGTGCTGTGAAAAATGTTGTAAAAATATAATGATCCCTTGTTGTTTTTTTTTCTTTTAGAATACTTTGACACCAAATTCTGTCATCGTCGTTGAAGTTCGTAAGTTGTTTTAATTTATAGAAATACATTTTTCTTTTTTACAGATGGTATCATTTGTGTGTGTGTGTTTTCAAAATTTTCTTTTAAAAAAATTGTTTAAAATATTACTATTTTATTATTTTCTTTTGATTATTTATTATTATTGTTTAAATTTTATTTTGCAATAAGACATAAGTTTAGTTTTTTTCTCTTTGAACTCCACTAACTGATATATTTGTAACAGTTGAACCTAGAACAACAGAATTGCCACTAAAAGTACAGACAGTTTTAGGTGAGTAAGATTTAAATTTTATCAGGATTCTATTGTTATAACAAAGCAAATAATCTACATTTTTATGTAATCAACTTTTTGTTTTACCTGTTTTTTTTGGCTCAAGTAACTATTCCTTGTGCATTTGTCTTCATTTCACTGGTTTTGAAAATAAAATAATAAATGTGAATTTACTTGATTTGCTTTTCAAAGGTATTTTCTGATTGTTAAAGGGTTATTAATTTATTAAAATTTGTTTGCATAATTATCAACTCATGATAACCTTATGTCACATTCTTTCCTGTCTTAAAGACAAAACTGGTGGTGATGTCTTTGTCATCCCTAAGTTGACTGATGAAGGACCAGTTACAAGATACTACATTTTCCCTGACAATATAAAGGATGTTGTTCTTCCTAGTGAATCAACAACTGTCTATGAAAAAGTGGTAAGAATTATGCATTAATTAATATTTTATATTGTTTACAGAAAAAATTCAATTGACATCTAATTTTTAGTGTTTCATTAATTGAGATTACTCTGCTTTTAAAAAGAATTTTAAATGTATCGTAAGCACGGGCACGGTGATCGAGTGGCATGCGCACTTGGCTGGCATACTGAGGGTCACGGGATCAAATTTGCCGTGAAGACAGGGCTTTGTTCACGGGACCAAGGGTGTCCCTGAGTCCAACCAGCTCCAAATGAGTACCTGGTACTAGTTAAGGAAACAAAGGCGGCTGGGAAAAGCTTAGAACCCTCATTGCCATGGCCCTTGAATGCTGTGTCACTTGCAAACAGATTGCATTGTCTGTGGAAGCAATAATCTTCTGTATAGACAGATCTGTTTTGATAAGACAACACAAATATTATTTTTAAATGTTTGTTTAATGTCCCTAATTGAAGAAAGGCGGCTGGATAGTGAAGTCAATAGTGCTCTCACCTAACAAGCTTAGGGTGTGGGATCTAGCCCACGTTAAAGCCACAATAAAAATGTTGATGAATGATTATTGCTAACAATGTCCTCTGCTGACCTGGAAGGGAGATGGGCACCACCAAGGTCCATCGAGCTGCAAGAAAATTATAATGCATACATTAGAACCCCTACAACCATGAGGTTATGGGACACACAAACAAACAAAAAATTGAAGAAAACAAAAAGATTCATCAAATATCATTGAGATTACAACTAACATGTAAAATCTTTTTTTTCTTCATACTGCAGCTTGTTAAAAATGGAGAGGACTTGCCTCCGATTCAAGGACCAATTGTTGTTGTGACAAATCCAGTTGCTGCAGTGAATATTGAGGTTTGCGAAGGTAAACAAAAAAGTCCTTTTTTTTTCTTTTAAAATGTTTTTAACTAAATTTCACACAATGTAATTTTAATTTTCAAATTACAAGAGTAATATAAAAGAAAACACATTTGCAAAAATAAATAATTTCTCTATTTCTATTCAGGAACACCAAGCACTCCAGGATCTCCAAGCACTCCTGAGTCACCAAGTACACCAGGATCTCCAAGCACTCCAGGCTCGCCAAGCACACCAGGGTCACCAAGCACACCAGGGTCACCAAGCACACCAGGGTCACCAAGCACTCCAGGGTCACCAAGCACTCCAGGATCTCCAAGCACTCCTGAGTCACCAAGTACCCCAGGATCTCCAAGCACACCAGAGTCACCAAGCACTCCAGGGTCACCAAGCACTCCAGGGTCACCAAGCACTCCTGGATCACCAAGCACACCAGAGTCACCAAGCACTCCAGGGTCACCAAGCACTCCAGGGTCACCAAGCACTCCTGGATCACCAAGCACTCCAGGATCACCAAGTACCCCAGGATCACCAAGCACACCTGAGTCACCAAGTACACCAGGCTCTCCAAGCACTCCAGGATCACCAAGCACTCCAGGATCACCAAGCACACCAGAGTCACCAAGCACTCCAGGGTCACCAAGCACTCCAGGGTCACCAAGCACTCCTGGATCACCAAGCACTCCAGGATCACCAAGCACTCCAGGATCACCAAGCACTCCAGGATCACCAAGCACACCAGAGTCACCAAGCACTCCAGGGTCACCAAGCACTCCAGGGTCACCAAGCACTCCTGGATCACCAAGCACTCCAGGATCACCAAGCACACCAGGATCACCAAGTACACCAGAATATCCAGACACACCATGTCAAGTTGTTATGTTACCAGTTTCCAGTAGCATTAAAGTTTTGCCATTCTCGTCATTAACGGCATCTGGTGCAATACCAGCTATATATTTTGTTAATCCAAGAAATGAAATTGTTCAAGATGTTTCTGTAAATGATAATAATGCCTACTATTTAAATCCAACTACACAGGTACTGATTGGTATTTAAAATTTTGTTTTTTTTATCAAATTTAATTAAGTTTTGAAATATATTTGGTTTTAATTATTATTTTTCTTTATTAATTTTTATTGTAACTTACAAAAAATATTACTGTTAATTTTTTGAAATTTTTGTATAAATTGTATAAATATTTGTTTTCCTATGGTTACAGTTCTTTCTTCCTTTTTTTTCAGATAATCTTCAAGGGGGATGGCGAAACAGAAATTGTTTTTGCAGCAATTAAAGGTAGTGTTCTTTTAACTGTTATTTTCTTTAGTTTTTCAGGTTAGGAATGTATGAAATTCTTTTTATACATATTATAACATCTCTTTTCTTTTTTTTATATATGACATGTCCCAAGCAAATTATATTCTGTGTGTATATTCTTCCTCACCTTTTTCCTTTGTGACTTTGTGTGTTTTTATTACTGATTCTATTGCTAGTGCATAAGAGGGATGCATGCCTATTAATATTCATAATTATATATAGTTTTACATGTTTTATTTATTTATGTATTTCCATATATTTTAAAACCTTTTTTCAACACATGATCATAAAAAGTATGGTTTTGATTAATTTGTTTTTAGTTATTTTAAATTCTTATTTTATGCTCTCAAATAGATTCAGGAACTGATGAATATACTAATTATATAGCATTTCTACGTGGTAAGTTAGTGATCAATTTCACCCTAACATATTTTAAATCTGGATACATGTGTTAAGAATTTTTTATTAAAATAAAATGCCAAGTTAATTACGTTATTAATTACTTTTCCAAAAAAGAAAAAATATCACTTTTGTAACAATGTATTACTCCATATAACTTTACAATTTTGCTACTTTTACAATAGAAAATTGTTTACAAATTAAAGCACCCTTTTTAAAAATTATTTAAATATTTTGTTCTCTTGTAGAAAATAGACCTGGTAACCATTATATTGTAAACACTGGAAATGACCAAGAAACTTATATTATTTCTGAAATTATACTTCTGCCTGATGAAAGCTTCAATATTTTAACAAATGGCGCTGACACTGCATACGAGAAAAAGGTAATGCCTTTCTAAATTTTAAAAAACTCAACCCCATAAAAACACACTATAATTTATGCATTGAAACTTTCATTTTAAAAATTAAAAATTAAATTGAGTTCAATAATTATCAACATCTAATAAATTGAAAACATATAAGTAGACTTGAAATGGTTTGATCTTTTTTAAAGTTTATAGTTTGAAACTACATTTGACAGCTTCCAATTTTTTACTTAAATATTTTTGACAGAATCTTTTAGATACAATTAACTTTCCTGATAGTGTTGGACCTATCTTTATTCTTGCAAATCCTGATGTCAATATGAGTGTTGAAGTATGCCAAGGTAAATAAAATTATTAATAAGTTATACCAATATAACATGTCCATTAAAAGTTAGATTACAGATTTTATTGCAATAAAAAAATTGCTCCAATTGAAACATTTGTTTCAGAATTATTTTAATTATTTTAGGAACACCAAGCACGCCTGGATCACCAAGCACACCAGGATCACCAAGCACACCTGAGTCACCAAGTACTCCAGGATCACCAAGCACTCCAGGATCACCAAGCACTCCTGGATCACCAAGCACTCCAGGATCACCAAGTGTACCAGGATCAATAGGCACTCCAGAATCACCAACTACACCTGAGCCACCAAGAACACCTGAGTCACCAAGCACTCCAGAGTCGCCAAGCACTCCAGAGTCACCAAGCACACCAGGATCACCAAGCACTCCAGAGTCACCAAGCACACCAGGATCACCAAGCACTCCAGAGTCACCAAGTACTCCAGGATCACCAAGTACTCCAGAGTCACCAAGTACTCCAGGATCACCAAGCACTCCAGAGTCACCAAGCACACCAGGATCACCAAGCACTCCAGAGTCACCAAGTACTCCAGGGTCACCAAGCACCCCAGAGTCACCAAGCACACCAGGATCACCAAGCACTCCAGAGTCACCAAGTACTCCAGGATCACCAAGTACTCCAGGATCACCAAGTACCCCTGCATCACCAAGCACACCAGAGTCACCAAGCACTCCCTTGTCTCCAACTACTACTCCACCACCTGAAGTTAGTGGTCCAACTGGCACTTCTACAGGTAAGGTTTATTGAAGCTATATTCAAACATACCTTTTTATGTTCTGGTACCACGAATTGTCTCAGAAATGCATTTTTGTCACTCTGAAGCCACAATATATCATCTTTTTACTTAATATTGTCTATAAATATACTTTAAAAAATGGCAGCCTTAAAAAATATATTTGAGCCCTCTGACTCTATATTATTGATATAAATATGAAATGAAATATTACAGCTTTGGCTGGAAAAACATTACACAATTTTTCAGTCATCAGGTATTTTTTCTTGGGGAGTGGTGGGTTTAATTTTTTAATTTTATATGCAGTCTCCCCCCAGCCCCACCCCCCATTTTCATGTGATGCTTTCCTGCCATTCACACATTTGCATCAAGTGTTTAGTCATATAATTATTTTTCTAACAAGAATTTTAAACATTGAATTAATAAGTATAAGAAAGTATATTTTTTAAAAACTTTATATGCTCAATCATCATAAAATAAAACTAAAAATTGTTTCTAGAATAACAATTCTTTGGGGGAAAAAAGTCAAATATCATTCAAATGTTGAATGATTTTAAAATAAAAGATAATTAGTTTTAGTGTAAGATGTTAAAATATATGCTGATAGTTTCTCACCTTGCATAAATATTATTACAAATAATGTATTTTTTAAAATAATTATTAAAATAAGACATGCAACATATTTTAAAAATGAGATATTTAATTAAAGTAATTTTTTTTAATTTTAATTTTTTGAGAATTTTTTTTATGAGACTATTGGAAAAATGTGATCAATTCAAGTCATGTTTATTAAAATTGTACAGGTAGGACAGTTAAAAGCATAGAATTACATTTATTTTATAGATATATTTATTATGATATTTGCTTATTTGTAATATAAATACATATATTTGGGCTGCGGAAATTAACAATTAATTTCTCGATTAATCTTTAAAACATTTTAACAATTAAATTATTTTTTAACGATCAATCGACCCATTACTTACAAATTATTGGAAGTTTAAAAGTAAAAAGAAAATAATAAAAAATAGCGACAGCTAAATAATAAATTTCCTGACGATTACACGAACATTATGGTTTTAAACTATTGACTGATGGGAATTTTCAAAATGTTGATTGGTTTAAGTGGTAGCACACTGGACTATTGATCCGAGGCAGATCCCGAGTCGCGGGTTCGAGTCCAGGTACTGGCAAGGCCCGTGGGGCATTGTGCTGGCCACACATTCCCCTGCTGGTTAGTGGTGGCTAAAAACTTGTGAACGCTACATCACTTGCCCCATAGTCCGTCATGGACTGGAAAGGGGGGTCATGATAAAGTTTGCTTACCATGGTTCTAACACTTCCCCTACTTATCAAACCAAATGAAAAGCGTATTAAGCTAATGGCAGTAATGGAGTCTGACTCAGAGACAGCAAATGATGACAGCTCTTCTGATGAATTACTGCGTTACAAAATGGAGATAAAGGTTCCTGAATCCATTAACCCTCTACAATGGTGGAAACTTAATGAACACCAATATGGGATAATGTCATTCCTTGCCTAGACCATTTTGTGCACCCCAGTTACCTCGTTTCCATGTGAATTATTGTTCAGCTCAGCTGGTTATATTGTCAGTTAGACTCGCTCATCACTTGAACCAAATAATGTTAACACACTTGTCTTTTTGCGAAGTTGGTTAAAAAGTTAAAAGATGACATATAAAGGAGACATTCCAGTGTTATTTAGATTTTCAATAAGAACTTTTAATAAGTGTTACTTATGACATCATAAAATTTAATTTTTGGCTTAAATTGAAATTAATGATTAATTAATTGTTAATTTTTTCAAAAGTTAACTATTAATTTTAAATTAATCGTTAACGGCCCTAATATATATATATATATATGTCTATATATATATATATATATATATATATATATATATATATATATATGTATATATATATATATATATATATATATATACTAGCTAAAGCTCCACAGACTGTTAAAGTACAATATTTAGAAATTTGGTTTCCCTACACTTTTAAACAATTTTCATAGATGCTTTCTTATCAGTTCATATTTTGTGATTTATTTTTTTAATTTAAAATTTGCACATTTTAATGTGATTTTTAACCAAAGCAATGTGAGAAAATGCCATATACATTAAAAATCAAATTTTATGTTTTATTTATTTTTGACCTCTTAAAAAAATTACTCTGTTCTAATTGACTTTAAGGCATAAACTTAACAGATAACATATTTACAAAATAGCACTTTTTAAGATGACAACAACAGAAAAGCAAATTTCCAATATTTTAAAAGCGTATAATTTATTAAGTACTTATGCTACAAGTGCATTTTTGTTTTCAAGATTCTTAGAATTATAGGTTCTTTCCATTCAAAAAATAAAAGCTGTTTAACAATTTTGAAATTTTAGTTTGTGGTACCTACCTACAATATATGTTTTATTATTCTTAAAGTTAACTTTGGTCTTATAAAGTTTAAAATCTATTTTCAGCATAAAAGTCTTAAATAAATTTGCTCACTTTATTACTTATTCTGATTTTCTGTAATTTTTTTAAAAATTATCCAAATATATGATGATGATTTTCTTTTCTAATCTTATAAACAGTTGCTACACCATGCAAATTGGTCTTGAAAAGTATCCCAACTGAAAAAGGAATTCTGTCTACCATACCAAATCTGCTATCTTATGTATTGGTCCCTACATTAGATGAAACACAATATTTCGGCAAACTAGTAGTAACAGGACCCCAAGGTGGAGATAATGCGTTGGTTATTACTAATCCACACTATAATGACCAAGGGGTAAGTACTACTTTAGTGCCCGTTTTAACTAAATATATGTAATAATATAACTTGTCTCTCCCATTTTTTTATGCTAAATGTCTATCAAAAAGTTTTGTATCTTATTTTTAAAATGTTCACAATAAAGTCATACATAACTATTACAAAAGAGATTAGAAGAATAAAATAAGCAAAATATTTTAGTTGATAGATTTGTTGCGTAAATATGTTTAAGAAACAATAAAAAACATTTGATAAATTAGTAATATATTATCTTAACTTAAACATGTACGATTATTGTTTATATTTTTTTAATGACAAATTGTGAAGCTTCCAGAATATGTAAACAAGTTAATACCTTTCAAGTATTTTATTTTTAAAAGTATTTGTAACTCTATCTTTTCTTTTGGTTTCATCACTGCCTATTTATTTTTACAACCTTTAAAAATCTAAGTTCAGAATAAGTATAGCATATTTTTCTATCTTTGTCACAGGTTACTATTGGTGATGGCCATCTAAAGGCTACTCTTGTTACTTTAGGTTAGTTGTTTATCTTACATCACAATTATCATTGTACTCAACCTTAAAAGTATGGATTTCTATATATATGTACCAGTGGCGTAGCGAGGGGGGTACAGGGGGGGCGACTGCCCTGGGTGACACTTTGCCATGGGCGGCAAATTCCTAGTTTTTATATATAATTTCTAACAATGAAAATTTTAGAAGAAAGTTGAGCTTTTAATCGAAATAAAATAACAGCCAAATAAGAAATTAATAAAAGAAATAAAGGAAATATCATCAAACATGTGAACTTTTCAACTGACAGAACTTCTTAAATTCTTCTGATACTAATGCAACTGTTCTGAAAAATCAGAGCCTGATGTGGATTCAACTTAATTGGTTCTTAAAATTTGACAGCTTTTCCTTGTTGTAAAAGCAAATCTTACTGTATCCTATCAATTTGAAATACGAGCGAATCGAATTCTCTGAGCGGCACATTGTTGGGGGGGGGTGGAGGGGCGGCAAATTCCTCGTTCTTAATCAGCTTCTAAAAATAAATAACGTTAAAATAAAGTTTAACAAAATAAAATAAAAAAACAATATACTTCTTTTTTTAAAGGATTAAACTATATTAAAATACATGGACGTTTCTAATGGCAAAAATTAAAACTCCTATTCTTTTATTAATCTAAAGACTTCTATAACTAATGCTAATGAGCTGAAAAACATTGGGGCTGAAGTAGTGTACCAACATGACAATTATGTGCTGGTTCATTTAATCGATTTTAACGTAGGTAAACTACTGGAACAAAGTAGTTGGCGTAGTTATATTGTCTTTTCATTCAAAGCAAAATTATTTTAATGGTAATGTCTTTATTTTGTGGAATAAATAAAAATGATGAATAAAATTGCTTATCTAATGGAATTAAAACTTGAAACACACAAACATAAAAGCAGCCACTCTTGAGCAAGTGCTCAACATTACCATTTTTTTTTGGTGCAATTGGAAAGAATCATAGATTGGATAAAAAGAATTAACTATTAATAAAGAGCAAAACAAAGTTGCCAGAGGTTCTTACACCATTTCTAAAAAGATTTTAAATAAATGATGATCTTAAAATAATGGACTGCAGCGTCCCAACGTGTGTTAATATTTATTCATGGCTGAAAAGTATGCAGGAGTTAAAGAAAATACAAAAAAAATACATGTCAAATCTCGCACAAAAAGTTCATTTAACCAATTTTGTTTACATGATTCTCCTAATGAAACGAACTCTCTAACTCTGTTTTAGTATACTAGAATGTTGTTACGAATTCTTTTCCATGTCCATACTTCGTTTGGAATATCAAATTGCTCCTACAAGCAATGCATTAAACAGAATTCAGTAAATTAAATAGTGAATATACCATGGAGCTATTTTGAGGTTATTTTAAAAGATATAGAAGAATTGATAGATGCAGACAAAAAGCTCAACACACATACATATGCAGGAACTTTGATATTCACAATGAAATCTTTTTATTTTCAAATGTATAATTTATATCAAAGATGCACGAAATTATTTACAAACATATAGTGTTCAAAAATGCTTAACAGAGCCTTCTCACAGAGAAACCAATGGAATACTAAAGGCTAAAGGATGCTTTGAATTTAATCAAATTTTATGTGGAAAGTTTTATTATTCATAATAATAACATGAGATTACTGTTGAAATTCATGTGAGTTTTTGGCAGCTATATCGAATTTAGAATAACAGATAAGATTTTCGTACACCAGCTAATAAACTGGACTTTGAAATTTTGCCTTCAAATTAGAGTATACAAAATATCTCACGTGTCATTGTCAAACAAGGAATATTTGAACCCCATGGGTAAAACAAAGAATAAATGAATTCAAGACCAGTTAATTTATTCAAGTTTTTTTTTAGATATTAAGTTACCCTACCAAAAATAATATCATTAATTCGAACAATGTCTTAAATAATGCAATGTGTTAAAATAGATTGTCTAAAATTAAGTTAATAACAATTAATTAAGATCAATAATGAATACACCAAGATTATCTAATCAACAGTTATTTTGGCTATTGAGCATGGTATGGCTGAAAACATTGATACATGAAAGATTGTGCAATGAGGAAATACATAAAACTTATTGTATTCAAGAAATGATGCTTTTCTCTTGATTTATAACGCGAAAATGTATTATGTCCTTATTTTTATTTTGTAATAAAGACTACCTGGTATCCTTAACTTTAGGAGCCGTCCATAAATGACGTCTCGCGATTTTGGTCGAATTTAAACCCGCCACCCCCTCGTCACACTTCATCACAAAAACTTACACCTCCCCTCCAATATGACATCACAAAAGCAGTATTTTCAATTTGAAAATTACCCAGCCGCCTTTATTGCCCTAACTAATGTTAGGTACCCATTCGGAGCTGGGTGGACTCAGGGACGCCCCCGGAAACACATCCTTGCCTTCACAAGGATTCGAACCCGTGACCATCGGTACGCCAGCCGAGTAGTGCACATGCCACTCGACCACCGCGCCCGGCGTTTAAAATCAATTTATTGTCATTTTAGTATGTATTTAGTGTAAGACTGCACTGTAATATCGTAACACGTTTGAATCCATGTAAGAAATAGAATATTTAAGTGGAACTTTGATTTAAAGTAGCCTGTTTTCATGTGACGTCACAATTCTTAACCCCCCCTCCCCTCGTCACACATCGTCACAAATATAGGTGCGTGACGTCATTTATGGACGGACCTTATAGCATTAACATATTGTTCGGAGTGGGGCGGGGGGAATTTGGGTTCTGCCCCGGGCGGCACATACCCATGCTGCACGGCTGATATGTACACATCTAAACTGAAGGCAGGAATACTTAATCAAAGTTACAAATTTAATAACCCTTTAATTCCCAACTTGGAACCACAAAATCAAAATATCAAAACCCATGCTTATACTCCTGATTCATTTTAAATTGTAATTTTGAGATACTGTATATAGAAAATATGGCATGTTTTAACTTTTTATTTTTAATGAGATAGGTAAATTAACAAGAAAGAGCTTAAAATATTTTCTCTGTGCATTAAGTCTCAAACATTTTGTACTTACTACTTATACTTATAAAATATCTATTTTTATTAGTTACTGAAACTTGTTAGCCTTATGCAATAGCTAAGAAATTAATAGCACCATCAATGTAAACATAAAAGCATATTTATTATTTAACTTAATATAAAAAACGAATAAGTATTGCTAAAATGTCAAATATGTTTATTACAAGAATTGTTATTTCAAATTAAATATATTTTTCATGTCATTTTTAACTATATATTTCAGAGAAATTGCAACAGTTTAACGGTAGGTTACTTACCATTGTACATTTTAATTATTATATAACAGTCTGGCTAGTAATAAAATAACTAAAGCAAAAATCATTTTCAGTAATATGTTAAATATGTTTTTATTTAGTATAATTTTAAAATTATATATATAATTAAATCATAATTAATCTTTTTAAAATGTATAGATTTCAAAAACATTATTAAGTATCAATATTTAAAAATGTATTTGAAAAACGATGTTTTATAATATTTTATTCTCTATCTTTACTATAGAGTCTCTAAATCCAACTTACATATATCCACTGAATTTGAAAGAGGCTTTAATTGTATTTGAAGCCCAATATGGTAAATCTTATAATATTCCACCCGATGCTCCATTTTATGAAGTAAAGGTAATAGCAAAACAATAATTTTTATTTATGTAAATATTTACATAGAATTTTAAAACTTTAAAATAGTTCCATATTTTATTGAAAATGAGTTAGTCTTTATTCCATTAATATTTGTTTCTAAATTAATTCAGTTACTCCTTTTTTGTGTATTTATATGTAAAGAGATTTTATATGAAATAAAATATGTTTATAAAATTGACAAGTATAATGTATATTTTATCCATCCATAACACGTAGCAATTTCTCTAATAAATTAAATATTAATAACAGAACAAAACAGAGGTAAAAGGCAATGAAGAATCTAAAGGCAAAATATTTATACTTGTATCACCTTCTGATACAATTCAAATTGAAATATGTGAAGGTAAGAGTAGAAGATTTTTTTTATAAAATGTATATAAAAATGTAAAATAAATATAAATTAAATTCATAACATTATTTCAAAATATAACCATAAGACAATTTTATAATCACAACAAAAATCAAATAAAAATAAAATATATAAAATAAAAGAATTATCATAAAATTGTAAATGTATTCACTAAATGTATACATTCAATTTTGAATACTTTAAAATAGAGAAAGAGTCACCATCTACACCACAATCACCAAGTACACCAAGTTCTCCAAGTACACTGGGATCGCCAAGTACACCTGAGTCACCAAGTACGCCAGGATCACCAAGTACACCTGAGTCACCAAGCACTCCAGGATCACCAAGTACACCTGAGTCACCAAGCACTC
>CALYLW010000760.1:0-57426 GCA_944989445.1 Ampullaceana balthica | reverse complement strand
CATTGGTAATCACTAGAATAAAAATTGATAAATCTTATGTTTCAAATGAAATAGAAAAATTTGCTACTGATACATTACATATTTCAGGACAATCCATCAGACAAAGATATCCAAGATATTACTGGACCCGTTTATGTTGTTTCAAGTCCAAGTGCTACAGTACAAGTTGAGGTCTGCTCAGGTAAATAAAATGACTAATTCAACGTAAACACAAACAACACATAAAATATTATTTTTAAATGCTTAATAGTTTTTCTATCTTTACAAATTTATTTCAAATAATTATTATGTATTTCTTCATGTTCATACAGGAACTCCAAGCACACCTGGTTCACCAAGCACACCAGGCTCTCCAAGCACACCAGGATCACCAAGCACACCTGGATCTCCAAGCACTCCAGGATCACCAAGCACTCCAGGATCTCCAAGTACACCTGAGTCACCAAGCACACCTGGATCTCCAAGTACACCTGAGTCACCAAGCACACCAGGATCACCAAGTACACCTGAGTCACCAAGCACACCAGGATCACCAAGTACACCTGAGTCACCAAGCACTCCAGGATCACCAAGCACTCCAGGATCACCAAGCACTCCAGGATCACCAAGTACACCTGAGTCACCAAGCACACCAGGATCACCAAGTACACCTGAGTCACCAAGCACTCCAGGATCACCAAGCACTCCAGGATCACCAAGCACACCTTGTCAGCTTGTTATGCTTCCCTCTACTAGTGACAATAAAGCAGATCTTGTTCAGACTAGTTCAGCCAGTAGAAATGCTCCTGCCTCATCTGTTACCCTTGCCAATCCAAATAAAGAAGATGTGCAACGTGTCACTGTTACAGGTGGAAAATCTGCTGTTTTGATTCCAAAACCAGATCAGGTATTACGAAAAAAAGTACATTTCGACCATTAAATGTTTTATTATGTCCTTTTATTATTGAGGTATTTCAATTTTATTATTATCATTAATTTATATTTTACTGTCCTTTAATTAATAGTATTTTTGAAAATATACATTCAATCTAAAGTGTTCTCACTATACAATTTTAACAAAGAGCTAATGATTTTCTTTTTAGACAACAGTCACAGGTGATGGTACAACTGTGTATGCTTTCATTTTTACTAATGGTAAGTTTTTAAAATCTAGTTTTAATAATCCATATGAGAATTGTATTTTATTGTACCAACAACAAAGCAAAGTCTTGGTTGAATTTTTTTCCCTTTTTTTTTGTTAAAGGCTTACCTCAGTTGAATTGATCCCGGGAAACTAAAATAAAGAAATGGTTATTTATTTTTGGAAATCATTGGTACTTAATTCTTTTCTCCACAGATGGATCTAAGCCCTCAAACATTCCTGTGAATGTGCAAACACAAGCTGGTAAGTAAATTAAACATCTCTAACCACTGTTTCTTCATTACTCATGAATATTTTTTCAAAGTTTCTTTGTTTTATGTAACATATTTTGTCAATGAAAAGTGAAAAGTCATTTTTAACTATGAATTAAGATTTCATTCCTTTGCCATCATTTAAAAATCTGTAATTGTCAACTTTTAACACTCATCAAATCATAATAGTTCTTCAAAAGCAATCAAGGCCTTAATGGAAATATGATGACTCATTGTTTTCTTCTCTAGATAAAACAAATGGTGATGTATTAGTCATAAGCGATGGAAAGACAACAACTTACATTGTTATCTCTCAAGTTCCTTCAGGCCAAAATGTAGATGTTGAAGCAGCTGCAAAACTATATGTTCAAAGGGTATTTTGCTTTATATCTATGTTATGCTATGTTACAGCAATTAGAATCTAAAATAAATCCAATAACTTGAAGTCTCTCAACTCAAAAGCCTGACGTACAACTGTGATAAATAATAATAACATTAATCATATTTGACAAGCATCATTGGTAATCACTAGAATAAAAATTGATAAATCTTATGTTTCAAATGAAATAGAAAAATTTGCTACTGATACATTACATATTTCAGGACAATCCATCAGACAAAGATATCCAAGATATTACTGGACCCGTTTATGTTGTTTCAAGTCCAAGTGCTACAGTACAAGTTGAGGTCTGCTCAGGTAAATAAAATGACTAATTCAACGTAAACACAAACAACACATAAAATATTATTTTTAAATGCTTAATAGTTTTTCTATCTTTACAAATTTATTTCAAATAATTATTATGTATTTCTTCATGTTCATACAGGAACTCCAAGCACACCTGGTTCACCAAGCACACCAGGCTCTCCAAGCACACCAGGATCACCAAGCACACCTGGATCTCCAAGCACTCCAGGATCACCAAGCACTCCAGGATCTCCAAGTACACCTGAGTCACCAAGCACACCTGGATCTCCAAGTACACCTGAGTCACCAAGCACACCAGGATCACCAAGTACACCTGAGTCACCAAGCACACCAGGATCACCAAGTACACCTGAGTCACCAAGCACTCCAGGATCACCAAGTACACCTGAGTCACCAAGCACTCCAGGATCACCAAGCACTCCAGGATCACCAAGTACACCTGAGTCACCAAGCACACCAGGATCACCCAGTACACCTGAGTCACCAAGCACACCAGGATCACCAAGCACACCAGGATCACCAAGTACACCAGGATCACCAAGCACACCAGGATCACCAAGTACACCTGAGTCACCAAGCACACCAGGATCACCAAGCACTCCTGGATCACCAAGCACTCCAGGATCTCCAAGTACACCTGAGTCACCAAGCACTCCAGGATCACCAAGCACTCCAGGATCTCCAAGTACACCTGAGTCACCAAGCACTCCAGGATCACCAAGCACTCCAGGATCACCAAGCACTCCAGGATCACCAAGTACACCTGAGTCACCAAGCACACCAGGATCACCAAGTACACCTGAGTCACCAAGCACTCCAGGATCACCAAGTACACCTGAGTCACCAAGCACTCCAGGATCACCAAGCACTCCAGGATCACCAAGCACTCCAGGATCACCAAGTACACCTGAGTCACCAAGCACACCAGGATCACCAAGTACACCTGAGTCACCAAGCACTCCAGGATCACCAAGCACTCCAGGATCACCAAGCACACCTTGTCAGTTTGTTATGCTTCCCTCTGCTAGTGACAATAAAGCAGATCTTGTTCAGACTAGTTCAGCCAGTAGAAATGCTCCTGCCTCATCTGTTACCCTTGCCAATCCAAATAAAGAAGATGTGCAACGTGTCACTGTTACAGGTGGAAAATCTGCTGTTTTGATTCCAAAACCAGATCAGGTATTACGAAAAAAAAGTACATTTCGACCATTAAATGTTTTATTATGTCCTTTTATTATTGAGGTATTTCAATTTTATTATTATCATTAATTTATATTTTACTGTCCTTTAATTAATAGTATTTTTGAAAATATACATTCAATCTAAAGTGTTCTCACTATACAATTTTAACAAAGAGCTAATGATTTTCTTTTTAGACAACAGTCACAGGTGATGGTACAACTGTGTATGCTTTCATTTTTACTAATGGTAAGTTTTTAAAATCTAGTTTTAATAATCCATATGAGAATTGTATTTTATTGTACCAACAACAAAGCAAAGTCTTGGTTGAATTTTTTTCCCTTTTTTTTTGTTAAAGGCTTACCTCAGTTGAATTGATCCCGGGAAACTAAAATAAAGAAATGGTTATTTATTTTTGGAAATCATTGGTACTTAATTCTTTTCTCCACAGATGGATCTAAGCCCTCAAACATTCCTGTGAATGTGCAAACACAAGCTGGTAAGTAAATTAAACATCTCTAACCACTGTTTCTTCATTACTCATGAATATTTTTTCAAAGTTTCTTTGTTTTATGTAACATATTTTGTCAATGAAAAGTGAAAAGTCATTTTTAACTATGAATTAAGATTTCATTCCTTTGCCATCATTTAAAAATCTGTAATTGTCAACTTTTAACACTCATCAAATCATAATAGTTCTTCAAAAGCAATCAAGGCCTTAATGGAAATATGATGACTCATTGTTTTCTTCTCTAGATAAAACAAATGGTGATGTATTAGTCATAAGCGATGGAAAGACAACAACTTACATTGTTATCTCTCAAGTTCCTTCAGGCCAAAATGTAGATGTTGAAGCAGCTGCAAAACTATATGTTCAAAGGGTATTTTGCTTTATATCTATGTTATGCTATGTTACAGCAATTAGAATCTAAAATAAATCCAATAACTTGAAGTCTCTCAACTCAAAAGCCTGACGTACAACTGTGATAAATAATAATAACATTAATCATATTTGACAAGCATCATTGGTAATCACTAGAATAAAAATTGATAAATCTTATGTTTCAAATGAAATAGAAAAATTTGCTACTGATACATTACATATTTCAGGACAATCCATCAGACAAAGATATCCAAGATATTACTGGACCCGTTTATGTTGTTTCAAGTCCAAGTGCTACAGTACAAGTTGAGGTCTGCTCAGGTAAATAAAATGACTAATTCAACGTAAACACAAACAACACATAAAATATTATTTTTAAATGCTTAATAGTTTTTCTATCTTTACAAATTTATTTCAAATAATTATTATGTATTTCTTCATGTTCATACAGGAACTCCAAGCACACCTGGTTCACCAAGCACACCAGGCTCTCCAAGCACACCAGGATCACCAAGCACACCTGGATCTCCAAGCACTCCAGGATCACCAAGCACTCCAGGATCTCCAAGTACACCTGAGTCACCAAGCACACCTGGATCTCCAAGTACACCTGAGTCACCAAGCACACCAGGATCACCAAGTACACCTGAGTCACCAAGCACACCAGGATCACCAAGTACACCTGAGTCACCAAGCACTCCAGGATCACCAAGCACTCCAGGATCACCAAGCACTCCAGGATCACCAAGTACACCTGAGTCACCAAGCACACCAGGATCACCAAGTACACCTGAGTCACCAAGCACTCCAGGATCACCAAGCACTCCAGGATCACCAAGCACACCTTGTCAGCTTGTTATGCTTCCCTCTACTAGTGACAATAAAGCAGATCTTGTTCAGACTAGTTCAGCCAGTAGAAATGCTCCTGCCTCATCTGTTACCCTTGCCAATCCAAATAAAGAAGATGTGCAACGTGTCACTGTTACAGGTGGAAAATCTGCTGTTTTGATTCCAAAACCAGATCAGGTATTACGAAAAAAAGTACATTTCGACCATTAAATGTTTTATTATGTCCTTTTATTATTGAGGTATTTCAATTTTATTATTATCATTAATTTATATTTTACTGTCCTTTAATTAATAGTATTTTTGAAAATATACATTCAATCTAAAGTGTTCTCACTATACAATTTTAACAAAGAGCTAATGATTTTCTTTTTAGACAACAGTCACAGGTGATGGTACAACTGTGTATGCTTTCATTTTTACTAATGGTAAGTTTTTAAAATCTAGTTTTAATAATCCATATGAGAATTGTATTTTATTGTACCAACAACAAAGCAAAGTCTTGGTTGAATTTTTTTCCCTTTTTTTTTGTTAAAGGCTTACCTCAGTTGAATTGATCCCGGGAAA
The DNA here is from genome assembly GCA_944989445.1 of Ampullaceana balthica. Taxonomy (NCBI): domain Eukaryota; kingdom Metazoa; phylum Mollusca; class Gastropoda; family Lymnaeidae; genus Ampullaceana; species Ampullaceana balthica. The sequence goes on along the minus strand of CALYLW010000760.1, from coordinate 51,850 downwards.
CTAAAATAAAGAAATGGTTATTTATTTTTGGAAATCATTGGTACTTAATTCTTTTCTCCACAGATGGATCTAAGCCCTCAAACATTCCTGTGAATGTGCAAACACAAGCTGGTAAGTAAATTAAACATCTCTAACCACTGTTTCTTCATTACTCATGAATATTTTTTCAAAGTTTCTTTGTTTTATGTAACATATTTTGTCAATGAAAAGTGAAAAGTCATTTTTAACTATGAATTAAGATTTCATTCCTTTGCCATCATTTAAAAATCTGTAATTGTCAACTTTTAACACTCATCAAATCATAATAGTTCTTCAAAAGCAATCAAGGCCTTAATGGAAATATGATGACTCATTGTTTTCTTCTCTAGATAAAACAAATGGTGATGTATTAGTCATAAGCGATGGAAAGACAACAACTTACATTGTTATCTCTCAAGTTCCTTCAGGCCAAAATGTAGATGTTGAAGCAGCTGCAAAACTATATGTTCAAAGGGTATTTTGCTTTATATCTATGTTATGCTATGTTACAGCAATTAGAATCTAAAATAAATCCAATAACTTGAAGTCTCTCAACTCAAAAGCCTGACGTACAACTGTGATAAATAATAATAACATTAATCATATTTGACAAGCATCATTGGTAATCACTAGAATAAAAATTGATAAATCTTATGTTTCAAATGAAATAGAAAAATTTGCTACTGATACATTACATATTTCAGGACAATCCATCAGACAAAGATATCCAAGATATTACTGGACCCGTTTATGTTGTTTCAAGTCCAAGTGCTACAGTACAAGTTGAGGTCTGCTCAGGTAAATAAAATGACTAATTCAACGTAAACACAAACAACACATAAAATATTATTTTTAAATGCTTAATAGTTTTTCTATCTTTACAAATTTATTTCAAATAATTATTATGTATTTCTTCATGTTCATACAGGAACTCCAAGCACACCTGGTTCACCAAGCACACCAGGATCTCCAAGCACACCAGGATCACCAAGCACACCTGGATCTCCAAGCACTCCAGGATCACCAAGCACTCCAGGATCTCCAAGTACACCTGAGTCACCAAGCACACCTGGATCTCCAAGTACACCTGAGTCACCAAGCACACCAGGATCACCAAGTACACCTGAGTCACCAAGCACACCAGGATCACCAAGTACACCTGAGTCACCAAGCACTCCAGGATCACCAAGTACACCTGAGTCACCAAGCACTCCAGGATCACCAAGCACTCCAGGATCACCAAGCACTCCAGGATCACCAAGTACACCTGATCACCAAGCACCCAGGATCACCAAGTACACCTGAGTCACCAAGCACCCGGTCACCAAGCACTCCAGGATCACCAAGCACTCCAGGATCACCAAGCACACCTTGTCAGTTTGTTATGCTTCCCTCTGCTAGTGACAATAAAGCAGATCTTGTTCAGACTAGTTCAGCCAGTAGAAATGCTCCTGCCTCATCTGTTACCCTTGCCAATCCAAATAAAGAAGATGTGCAACGTGTCACTGTTACAGGTGGAAAATCTGCTGTTTTGATTCCAAAACCAGATCAGGTATTACGAAAAAAAAGTACATTTCGACCATTAAATGTTTTATTATGTCCTTTTATTATTGAGGTATTTCAATTTTATTATTATCATTAATTTATATTTTACTGTCCTTTAATTAATAGTATTTTTGAAAATATACATTCAATCTAAAGTGTTCTCACTATACAATTTTAACAAAGAGCTAATGATTTTCTTTTTAGACAACAGTCACAGGTGATGGTACAACTGTGTATGCTTTCATTTTTACTAATGGTAAGTTTTTAAAATATAGTTTTAATAATCCATATGAGAATTGTATTTTATTGTACCAACAACAAAGCAAAGTCTTGGTTGAATTTTTTTCCCTTTTTTTTTCGTTAAAGGCTTACCTCAGTTGAATTGATCCCGGGAAACTAAAATAAAGAAATGGTTATTTATTTTTGGAAATCATTGGTACTTAATTCTTTTCTCCACAGATGGATCTAAGCCCTCAAACATTCCTGTGAATGTGCAAACACAAGCTGGTAAGTAAATTAAACATCTCTAACCACTGTTTCTTCATTACTCATGAATATTTTTTCAAAGTTTCTTTGTTTTATGTAACATATTTTGTCAATGAAAAGTGAAAAGTCATTTTTAACTATGAATTAAGATTTCATTCCTTTGCCATCATTTAAAAATCTGTAATTGTCAACTTTTAACACTCATCAAATCATAATAGTTCTTCAAAAGCAATCAAGGCCTTAATGGAAATATGATGACTCATTGTTTTCTTCTCTAGATAAAACAAATGGTGATGTATTAGTCATAAGCGATGGAAAGACAACAACTTACATTGTTATCTCTCAAGTTCCTTCAGGCCAAAATGTAGATGTTGAAGCAGCTGCAAAACTATATGTTCAAAGGGTATTTTGCTTTATATCTATGTTATGCTATGTTACAGCAATTAGAATCTAAAATAAATCCAATAACTTGAAGTCTCTCAACTCAAAAGCCTGACGTACAACTGTGATAAATAATAATAACATTAATCATATTTGACAAGCATCATTGGTAATCACTAGAATAAAAATTGATAAATCTTATGTTTCAAATGAAATAGAAAAATTTGCTACTGATACATTACATATTTCAGGACAATCCATCAGACAAAGATATCCAAGATATTACTGGACCCGTTTATGTTGTTTCAAGTCCAAGTGCTACAGTACAAGTTGAGGTCTGCTCAGGTAAATAAAATGACTAATTCAACGTAAACACAAACAACACATAAAATATTATTTTTAAATGCTTAATAGTTTTTCTATCTTTACAAATTTATTTCAAATAATTATTATGTATTTCTTCATGTTCATACAGGAACTCCAAGCACACCTGGTTCACCAAGCACACCAGGCTCTCCAAGCACACCAGGATCACCAAGCACACCTGGATCTCCAAGCACTCCAGGATCACCAAGCACTCCAGGATCTCCAAGTACACCTGAGTCACCAAGCACACCTGGATCTCCAAGTACACCTGAGTCACCAAGCACACCAGGATCACCAAGTACACCTGAGTCACCAAGCACACCAGGATCACCAAGTACACCTGAGTCACCAAGCACTCCAGGATCACCAAGCACTCCAGGATCACCAAGCACTCCAGGATCACCAAGTACACCTGAGTCACCAAGCACACCAGGATCACCAAGTACACCTGAGTCACCAAGCACTCCAGGATCACCAAGCACTCCAGGATCACCAAGCACACCTTGTCAGCTTGTTATGCTTCCCTCTACTAGTGACAATAAAGCAGATCTTGTTCAGACTAGTTCAGCCAGTAGAAATGCTCCTGCCTCATCTGTTACCCTTGCCAATCCAAATAAAGAAGATGTGCAACGTGTCACTGTTACAGGTGGAAAATCTGCTGTTTTGATTCCAAAACCAGATCAGGTATTACGAAAAAAAGTACATTTCGACCATTAAATGTTTTATTATGTCCTTTTATTATTGAGGTATTTCAATTTTATTATTATCATTAATTTATATTTTACTGTCCTTTAATTAATAGTATTTTTGAAAATATACATTCAATCTAAAGTGTTCTCACTATACAATTTTAACAAAGAGCTAATGATTTTCTTTTTAGACAACAGTCACAGGTGATGGTACAACTGTGTATGCTTTCATTTTTACTAATGGTAAGTTTTTAAAATCTAGTTTTAATAATCCATATGAGAATTGTATTTTATTGTACCAACAACAAAGCAAAGTCTTGGTTGAATTTTTTTCCCTTTTTTTTTGTTAAAGGCTTACCTCAGTTGAATTGATCCCGGGAAACTAAAATAAAGAAATGGTTATTTATTTTTGGAAATCATTGGTACTTAATTCTTTTCTCCACAGATGGATCTAAGCCCTCAAACATTCCTGTGAATGTGCAAACACAAGCTGGTAAGTAAATTAAACATCTCTAACCACTGTTTCTTCATTACTCATGAATATTTTTTCAAAGTTTCTTTGTTTTATGTAACATATTTTGTCAATGAAAAGTGAAAAGTCATTTTTAACTATGAATTAAGATTTCATTCCTTTGCCATCATTTAAAAATCTGTAATTGTCAACTTTTAACACTCATCAAATCATAATAGTTCTTCAAAAGCAATCAAGGCCTTAATGGAAATATGATGACTCATTGTTTTCTTCTCTAGATAAAACAAATGGTGATGTATTAGTCATAAGCGATGGAAAGACAACAACTTACATTGTTATCTCTCAAGTTCCTTCAGGCCAAAATGTAGATGTTGAAGCAGCTGCAAAACTATATGTTCAAAGGGTATTTTGCTTTATATCTATGTTATGCTATGTTACAGCAATTAGAATCTAAAATAAATCCAATAACTTGAAGTCTCTCAACTCAAAAGCCTGACGTACAACTGTGATAAATAATAATAACATTAATCATATTTGACAAGCATCATTGGTAATCACTAGAATAAAAATTGATAAATCTTATGTTTCAAATGAAATAGAAAAATTTGCTACTGATACATTACATATTTCAGGACAATCCATCAGACAAAGATATCCAAGATATTACTGGACCCGTTTATGTTGTTTCAAGTCCAAGTGCTACAGTACAAGTTGAGGTCTGCTCAGGTAAATAAAATGACTAATTCAACGTAAACACAAACAACACATAAAATATTATTTTTAAATGCTTAATAGTTTTTCTATCTTTACAAATTTATTTCAAATAATTATTATGTATTTCTTCATGTTCATACAGGAACTCCAAGCACACCTGGTTCACCAAGCACACCAGGCTCTCCAAGCACACCAGGATCACCAAGCACACCTGGATCTCCAAGCACTCCAGGATCACCAAGCACTCCAGGATCTCCAAGTACACCTGAGTCACCAAGCACACCTGGATCTCCAAGTACACCTGAGTCACCAAGCACACCAGGATCACCAAGTACACCTGAGTCACCAAGCACACCAGGATCACCAAGTACACCTGAGTCACCAAGCACTCCAGGATCACCAAGTACACCTGAGTCACCAAGCACTCCAGGATCACCAAGCACTCCAGGATCACCAAGTACACCTGAGTCACCAAGCACACCAGGATCACCCAGTACACCTGAGTCACCAAGCACACCAGGATCACCAAGCACACCAGGATCACCAAGTACACCAGGATCACCAAGCACACCAGGATCACCAAGTACACCTGAGTCACCAAGCACACCAGGATCACCAAGCACTCCTGGATCACCAAGCACTCCAGGATCTCCAAGTACACCTGAGTCACCAAGCACTCCAGGATCACCAAGCACTCCAGGATCTCCAAGTACACCTGAGTCACCAAGCACTCCAGGATCACCAAGCACTCCAGGATCACCAAGCACTCCAGGATCACCAAGTACACCTGAGTCACCAAGCACACCAGGATCACCAAGTACACCTGAGTCACCAAGCACTCCAGGATCACCAAGTACACCTGAGTCACCAAGCACTCCAGGATCACCAAGCACTCCAGGATCACCAAGCACTCCAGGATCACCAAGTACACCTGAGTCACCAAGCACACCAGGATCACCAAGTACACCTGAGTCACCAAGCACTCCAGGATCACCAAGCACTCCAGGATCACCAAGCACACCTTGTCAGTTTGTTATGCTTCCCTCTGCTAGTGACAATAAAGCAGATCTTGTTCAGACTAGTTCAGCCAGTAGAAATGCTCCTGCCTCATCTGTTACCCTTGCCAATCCAAATAAAGAAGATGTGCAACGTGTCACTGTTACAGGTGGAAAATCTGCTGTTTTGATTCCAAAACCAGATCAGGTATTACGAAAAAAAAGTACATTTCGACCATTAAATGTTTTATTATGTCCTTTTATTATTGAGGTATTTCAATTTTATTATTATCATTAATTTATATTTTACTGTCCTTTAATTAATAGTATTTTTGAAAATATACATTCAATCTAAAGTGTTCTCACTATACAATTTTAACAAAGAGCTAATGATTTTCTTTTTAGACAACAGTCACAGGTGATGGTACAACTGTGTATGCTTTCATTTTTACTAATGGTAAGTTTTTAAAATATAGTTTTAATAATCCATATGAGAATTGTATTTTATTGTACCAACAACAAAGCAAAGTCTTGGTTGAATTTTTTTCCCTTTTTTTTTCGTTAAAGGCTTACCTCAGTTGAATTGATCCCGGGAAACTAAAATAAAGAAATGGTTATTTATTTTTGGAAATCATTGGTACTTAATTCTTTTCTCCACAGATGGATCTAAGCCCTCAAACATTCCTGTGAATGTGCAAACACAAGCTGGTAAGTAAATTAAACATCTCTAACCACTGTTTCTTCATTACTCATGAATATTTTTTCAAAGTTTCTTTGTTTTATGTAACATATTTTGTCAATGAAAAGTGAAAAGTCATTTTTAACTATGAATTAAGATTTCATTCCTTTGCCATCATTTAAAAATCTGTAATTGTCAACTTTTAACACTCATCAAATCATAATAGTTCTTCAAAAGCAATCAAGGCCTTAATGGAAATATGATGACTCATTGTTTTCTTCTCTAGATAAAACAAATGGTGATGTATTAGTCATAAGCGATGGAAAGACAACAACTTACATTGTTATCTCTCAAGTTCCTTCAGGCCAAAATGTAGATGTTGAAGCAGCTGCAAAACTATATGTTCAAAGGGTATTTTGCTTTATATCTATGTTATGCTATGTTACAGCAATTAGAATCTAAAATAAATCCAATAACTTGAAGTCTCTCAACTCAAAAGCCTGACGTACAACTGTGATAAATAATAATAACATTAATCATATTTGACAAGCATCATTGGTAATCACTAGAATAAAAATTGATAAATCTTATGTTTCAAATGAAATAGAAAAATTTGCTACTGATACATTACATATTTCAGGATAATCCATCAGACAAAGATATCCAAGATATTACTGGACCCGTTTATGTTGTTTCAAGTCCAAGTGCTACAGTACAAGTTGAGGTCTGCTCAGGTAAATAAAATGACTAATTCAACGTAAACACAAACAACACATAAAATATTATTTTTAAATGCTTAATAGTTTTTCTATCTTTACAAATTTATTTCAAATAATTATTATGTATTTCTTCATGTTCATACAGGAACTCCAAGCACACCTGGTTCACCAAGCACACCAGGCTCTCCAAGCACACCAGGATCACCAAGCACACCTGGATCTCCAAGCACTCCAGGATCACCAAGCACTCCAGGATCTCCAAGTACACCTGAGTCACCAAGCACACCTGGATCTCCAAGTACACCTGAGTCACCAAGCACACCAGGATCACCAAGTACACCTGAGTCACCAAGCACACCAGGATCACCAAGTACACCTGAGTCACCAAGCACTCCAGGATCACCAAGCACTCCAGGATCACCAAGCACTCCAGGATCACCAAGTACACCTGAGTCACCAAGCACACCAGGATCACCAAGTACACCTGAGTCACCAAGCACTCCAGGATCACCAAGCACTCCAGGATCACCAAGCACACCTTGTCAGCTTGTTATGCTTCCCTCTACTAGTGACAATAAAGCAGATCTTGTTCAGACTAGTTCAGCCAGTAGAAATGCTCCTGCCTCATCTGTTACCCTTGCCAATCCAAATAAAGAAGATGTGCAACGTGTCACTGTTACAGGTGGAAAATCTGCTGTTTTGATTCCAAAACCAGATCAGGTATTACGAAAAAAAGTACATTTCGACCATTAAATGTTTTATTATGTCCTTTTATTATTGAGGTATTTCAATTTTATTATTATCATTAATTTATATTTTACTGTCCTTTAATTAATAGTATTTTTGAAAATATACATTCAATCTAAAGTGTTCTCACTATACAATTTTAACAAAGAGCTAATGATTTTCTTTTTAGACAACAGTCACAGGTGATGGTACAACTGTGTATGCTTTCATTTTTACTAATGGTAAGTTTTTAAAATCTAGTTTTAATAATCCATATGAGAATTGTATTTTATTGTACCAACAACAAAGCAAAGTCTTGGTTGAATTTTTTTCCCTTTTTTTTTGTTAAAGGCTTACCTCAGTTGAATTGATCCCGGGAAACTAAAATAAAGAAATGGTTATTTATTTTTGGAAATCATTGGTACTTAATTCTTTTCTCCACAGATGGATCTAAGCCCTCAAACATTCCTGTGAATGTGCAAACACAAGCTGGTAAGTAAATTAAACATCTCTAACCACTGTTTCTTCATTACTCATGAATATTTTTTCAAAGTTTCTTTGTTTTATGTAACATATTTTGTCAATGAAAAGTGAAAAGTCATTTTTAACTATGAATTAAGATTTCATTCCTTTGCCATCATTTAAAAATCTGTAATTGTCAACTTTTAACACTCATCAAATCATAATAGTTCTTCAAAAGCAATCAAGGCCTTAATGGAAATATGATGACTCATTGTTTTCTTCTCTAGATAAAACAAATGGTGATGTATTAGTCATAAGCGATGGAAAGACAACAACTTACATTGTTATCTCTCAAGTTCCTTCAGGCCAAAATGTAGATGTTGAAGCAGCTGCAAAACTATATGTTCAAAGGGTATTTTGCTTTATATCTATGTTATGCTATGTTACAGCAATTAGAATCTAAAATAAATCCAATAACTTGAAGTCTCTCAACTCAAAAGCCTGACGTACAACTGTGATAAATAATAATAACATTAATCATATTTGACAAGCATCATTGGTAATCACTAGAATAAAAATTGATAAATCTTATGTTTCAAATGAAATAGAAAAATTTGCTACTGATACATTACATATTTCAGGACAATCCATCAGACAAAGATATCCAAGATATTACTGGACCCGTTTATGTTGTTTCAAGTCCAAGTGCTACAGTACAAGTTGAGGTCTGCTCAGGTAAATAAAATGACTAATTCAACGTAAACACAAACAACACATAAAATATTATTTTTAAATGCTTAATAGTTTTTCTATCTTTACAAATTTATTTCAAATAATTATTATGTATTTCTTCATGTTCATACAGGAACTCCAAGCACACCTGGTTCACCAAGCACACCAGGCTCTCCAAGCACACCAGGATCACCAAGCACACCTGGATCTCCAAGCACTCCAGGATCACCAAGCACTCCAGGATCTCCAAGTACACCTGAGTCACCAAGCACACCTGGATCTCCAAGTACACCTGAGTCACCAAGCACACCAGGATCACCAAGTACACCTGAGTCACCAAGCACACCAGGATCACCAAGTACACCTGAGTCACCAAGCACTCCAGGATCACCAAGTACACCTGAGTCACCAAGCACTCCAGGATCACCAAGCACTCCAGGATCACCAAGTACACCTGAGTCACCAAGCACACCAGGATCACCCAGTACACCTGAGTCACCAAGCACACCAGGATCACCAAGCACACCAGGATCACCAAGTACACCAGGATCACCAAGCACACCAGGATCACCAAGTACACCTGAGTCACCAAGCACACCAGGATCACCAAGCACTCCTGGATCACCAAGCACTCCAGGATCTCCAAGTACACCTGAGTCACCAAGCACTCCAGGATCACCAAGCACTCCAGGATCTCCAAGTACACCTGAGTCACCAAGCACTCCAGGATCACCAAGCACTCCAGGATCACCAAGCACTCCAGGATCACCAAGTACACCTGAGTCACCAAGCACACCAGGATCACCAAGTACACCTGAGTCACCAAGCACTCCAGGATCACCAAGTACACCTGAGTCACCAAGCACTCCAGGATCACCAAGCACTCCAGGATCACCAAGCACTCCAGGATCACCAAGTACACCTGAGTCACCAAGCACACCAGGATCACCAAGTACACCTGAGTCACCAAGCACTCCAGGATCACCAAGCACTCCAGGATCACCAAGCACACCTTGTCAGTTTGTTATGCTTCCCTCTGCTAGTGACAATAAAGCAGATCTTGTTCAGACTAGTTCAGCCAGTAGAAATGCTCCTGCCTCATCTGTTACCCTTGCCAATCCAAATAAAGAAGATGTGCAACGTGTCACTGTTACAGGTGGAAAATCTGCTGTTTTGATTCCAAAACCAGATCAGGTATTACGAAAAAAAAGTACATTTCGACCATTAAATGTTTTATTATGTCCTTTTATTATTGAGGTATTTCAATTTTATTATTATCATTAATTTATATTTTACTGTCCTTTAATTAATAGTATTTTTGAAAATATACATTCAATCTAAAGTGTTCTCACTATACAATTTTAACAAAGAGCTAATGATTTTCTTTTTAGACAACAGTCACAGGTGATGGTACAACTGTGTATGCTTTCATTTTTACTAATGGTAAGTTTTTAAAATATAGTTTTAATAATCCATATGAGAATTGTATTTTATTGTACCAACAACAAAGCAAAGTCTTGGTTGAATTTTTTTCCCTTTTTTTTTGTTAAAGGCTTACCTCAGTTGAATTGATCCCGGGAAACTAAAATAAAGAAATGGTTATTTATTTTTGGAAATCATTGGTACTTAATTCTTTTCTCCACAGATGGATCTAAGCCCTCAAAAATTCCTGTGAATGTGCAAACACAAGCTGGTAAGTAAATTAAACATCTCTAACCACTGTTTCTTCATTACTCATGAATATTTTTTCAAAGTTTCTTTGTTTTATGTAACATATTTTGTCAATGAAAAGTGAAAAGTCATTTTTAACTATGAATTAAGATTTCATTCCTTTGCCATCATTTAAAAATCTGTAATTGTCAACTTTTAACACTCATCAAATCATAATAGTTCTTCAAAAGCAATCAAGGCCTTAATGGAAATATGATGACTCATTGTTTTCTTCTCTAGATAAAACAAATGGTGATGTATTAGTCATAAGCGATGGAAAGACAACAACTTACATTGTTATCTCTCAAGTTCCTTCAGGCCAAAATGTAGATGTTGAAGCAGCTGCAAAACTATATGTTCAAAGGGTATTTTGCTTTATATCTATGTTATGCTATGTTACAGCAATTAGAATCTAAAATAAATCCAATAACTTGAAGTCTCTCAACTCAAAAGCCTGACGTACAACTGTGATAAATAATAATAACATTAATCATATTTGACAAGCATCATTGGTAATCACTAGAATAAAAATTGATAAATCTTATGTTTCAAATGAAATAGAAAAATTTGCTACTGATACATTACATATTTCAGGACAATCCATCAGACAAAGATATCCAAGATATTACTGGACCCGTTTATGTTGTTTCAAGTCCAAGTGCTACAGTACAAGTTGAGGTCTGCTCAGGTAAATAAAATGACTAATTCAACGTAAACACAAACAACACATAAAATATTATTTTTAAATGCTTAATAGTTTTTCTATCTTTACAAATTTATTTCAAATAATTATTATGTATTTCTTCATGTTCATACAGGAACTCCAAGCACACCTGGTTCACCAAGCACACCAGGCTCTCCAAGCACACCAGGATCACCAAGCACACCTGGATCTCCAAGCACTCCAGGATCACCAAGCACTCCAGGATCTCCAAGTACACCTGAGTCACCAAGCACACCTGGATCTCCAAGTACACCTGAGTCACCAAGCACACCAGGATCACCAAGTACACCTGAGTCACCAAGCACACCAGGATCACCAAGTACACCTGAGTCACCAAGCACTCCAGGATCACCAAGTACACCTGAGTCACCAAGCACTCCAGGATCACCAAGCACTCCAGGATCACCAAGTACACCTGAGTCACCAAGCACACCAGGATCACCCAGTACACCTGAGTCACCAAGCACACCAGGATCACCAAGCACACCAGGATCACCAAGTACACCAGGATCACCAAGCACACCAGGATCACCAAGTACACCTGAGTCACCAAGCACACCAGGATCACCAAGCACTCCTGGATCACCAAGCACTCCAGGATCTCCAAGTACACCTGAGTCACCAAGCACTCCAGGATCACCAAGCACTCCAGGATCTCCAAGTACACCTGAGTCACCAAGCACTCCAGGATCACCAAGCACTCCAGGATCACCAAGCACTCCAGGATCACCAAGTACACCTGAGTCACCAAGCACACCAGGATCACCAAGTACACCTGAGTCACCAAGCACTCCAGGATCACCAAGTACACCTGAGTCACCAAGCACTCCAGGATCACCAAGCACTCCAGGATCACCAAGCACTCCAGGATCACCAAGTACACCTGAGTCACCAAGCACACCAGGATCACCAAGTACACCTGAGTCACCAAGCACTCCAGGATCACCAAGCACACCTTGTCAGTTTGTTATGCTTCCCTCTGCTAGTGACAATAAAGCAGATCTTGTTCAGACTAGTTCAGCCAGTAGAAATGCTCCTGCCTCATCTGTTACCCTTGCCAATCCAAATAAAGAAGATGTGCAACGTGTCACTGTTACAGGTGGAAAATCTGCTGTTTTGATTCCAAAACCAGATCAGGTATTACGAAAAAAAAGTACATTTCGACCATTAAATGTTTTATTATGTCCTTTTATTATTGAGGTATTTCAATTTTATTATTATCATTAATTTATATTTTACTGTCCTTTAATTAATAGTATTTTTGAAAATATACATTCAATCTAAAGTGTTCTCACTATACAATTTTAACAAAGAGCTAATGATTTTCTTTTTAGACAACAGTCACAGGTGATGGTACAACTGTGTATGCTTTCATTTTTACTAATGGTAAGTTTTTAAAATCTAGTTTTAATAATCCATATGAGAATTGTATTTTATTGTACCAACAACAAAGCAAAGTCTTGGTTGAATTTTTTTCCCTTTTTTTTTGTTAAAGGCTTACCTCAGTTGAATTGATCCCGGGAAACTAAAATAAAGAAATGGTTATTTATTTTTGGAAATCATTGGTACTTAATTCTTTTCTCCACAGATGGATCTAAGCCCTCAAACATTCCTGTGAATGTGCAAACACAAGCTGGTAAGTAAATTAAACATCTCTAACCACTGTTTCTTCATTACTCATGAATATTTTTTCAAAGTTTCTTTGTTTTATGTAACATATTTTGTCAATGAAAAGTGAAAAGTCATTTTTAACTATGAATTAAGATTTCATTCCTTTGCCATCATTTAAAAATCTGTAATTGTCAACTTTTAACACTCATCAAATCATAATAGTTCTTCAAAAGCAATCAAGGCCTTAATGGAAATATGATGACTCATTGTTTTCTTCTCTAGATAAAACAAATGGTGATGTATTAGTCATAAGCGATGGAAAGACAACAACTAACATTGTTATCTCTCAAGTTCCTTCAGGCCAAAATGTAGATGTTGAAGCAGCTGCAAAACTATATGTTCAAAGGGTATTTTGCTTTATATCTATGTTATGCTATGTTACAGCAATTAGAATCTAAAATAAATTCAATAACTTGAAGTCTCTCAACTCAAAAGCCTGACGTACAACTGTGATAAATAATAATAACATTAATCATATTTGACAAGCATCATTGGTAATCACTAGAATAAAAATTGATAAATCTTATGTTTCAAATGAAATAGAAAAATTTGCTACTGATACATTACATATTTCAGGACAATCCATCAGACAAAGATATCCAAGATATTACTGGACCCGTTTATGTTGTTTCAAGTCCAAGTGCTACAGTACAAGTTGAGGTCTGCTCAGGTAAATAAAATGACTAATTCAACGTAAACACAAACAACACATAAAATATTATTTTTAAATGCTTAATAGTTTTTCTATCTTTACAAATTTATTTCAAATAATTATTATGTATTTCTTCATGTTCATACAGGAACTCCAAGCACACCTGGTTCACCAAGCACACCAGGCTCTCCAAGCACACCAGGATCACCAAGCACACCTGGATCTCCAAGCACTCCAGGATCACCAAGCACTCCAGGATCTCCAAGTACACCTGAGTCACCAAGCACACCTGGATCTCCAAGTACACCTGAGTCACCAAGCACACCAGGATCACCAAGTACACCTGAGTCACCAAGCACACCAGGATCACCAAGTACACCTGAGTCACCAAGCACTCCAGGATCACCAAGCACTCCAGGATCACCAAGCACTCCAGGATCACCAAGTACACCTGAGTCACCAAGCACACCAGGATCACCAAGTACACCTGAGTCACCAAGCACTCCAGGATCACCAAGCACTCCAGGATCACCAAGCACACCTTGTCAGCTTGTTATGCTTCCCTCTACTAGTGACAATAAAGCAGATCTTGTTCAGACTAGTTCAGCCAGTAGAAATGCTCCTGCCTCATCTGTTACCCTTGCCAATCCAAATAAAGAAGATGTGCAACGTGTCACTGTTACAGGTGGAAAATCTGCTGTTTTGATTCCAAAACCAGATCAGGTATTACGAAAAAAAGTACATTTCGACCATTAAATGTTTTATTATGTCCTTTTATTATTGAGGTATTTCAATTTTATTATTATCATTAATTTATATTTTACTGTCCTTTAATTAATAGTATTTTTGAAAATATACATTCAATCTAAAGTGTTCTCACTATACAATTTTAACAAAGAGCTAATGATTTTCTTTTTAGACAACAGTCACAGGTGATGGTACAACTGTGTATGCTTTCATTTTTACTAATGGTAAGTTTTTAAAATCTAGTTTTAATAATCCATATGAGAATTGTATTTTATTGTACCAACAACAAAGCAAAGTCTTGGTTGAATTTTTTTCCCTTTTTTTTTGTTAAAGGCTTACCTCAGTTGAATTGATCCCGGGAAACTAAAATAAAGAAATGGTTATTTATTTTTGGAAATCATTGGTACTTAATTCTTTTCTCCACAGATGGATCTAAGCCCTCAAACATTCCTGTGAATGTGCAAACACAAGCTGGTAAGTAAATTAAACATCTCTAACCACTGTTTCTTCATTACTCATGAATATTTTTTCAAAGTTTCTTTGTTTTATGTAACATATTTTGTCAATGAAAAGTGAAAAGTCATTTTTAACTATGAATTAAGATTTCATTCCTTTGCCATCATTTAAAAATCTGTAATTGTCAACTTTTAACACTCATCAAATCATAATAGTTCTTCAAAAGCAATCAAGGCCTTAATGGAAATATGATGACTCATTGTTTTCTTCTCTAGATAAAACAAATGGTGATGTATTAGTCATAAGCGATGGAAAGACAACAACTTACATTGTTATCTCTCAAGTTCCTTCAGGCCAAAATGTAGATGTTGAAGCAGCTGCAAAACTATATGTTCAAAGGGTATTTTGCTTTATATCTATGTTATGCTATGTTACAGCAATTAGAATCTAAAATAAATCCAATAACTTGAAGTCTCTCAACTCAAAAGCCTGACGTACAACTGTGATAAATAATAATAACATTAATCATATTTGACAAGCATCATTGGTAATCACTAGAATAAAAATTGATAAATCTTATGTTTCAAATGAAATAGAAAAATTTGCTACTGATACATTACATATTTCAGGACAATCCATCAGACAAAGATATCCAAGATATTACTGGACCCGTTTATGTTGTTTCAAGTCCAAGTGCTACAGTACAAGTTGAGGTCTGCTCAGGTAAATAAAATGACTAATTCAACGTAAACACAAACAACACATAAAATATTATTTTTAAATGCTTAATTATTAATAGTTTTTCTATCTTTACAAATTTATTTCAAATAATTATTATGTATTTCTTCATGTTCATACAGGAACTCCAAGCACACCTGGTTCACCAAGCACACCAGGATCTCCAAGCACACCAGGATCACCAAGCACAACTGGATCTCCAAGCACTCCAGGATCACCAAGCACTCCAGGATCTCCAAGTACACCTGAGTCACCAAGCACACCAGGATCACCAAGCACTCCAGGATCACCAAGCACTCCAGGATCACCAAGCACACCAGGATCACCAAGTACACCTGAGTCACCAAGCACACCAGGATCACCAAGTACACCAGGATCACCAAGTACACCTGAGTCACCAAGCACACCAGGATCACCAAGTACACCTGAGTCACCAAGCACACCAGGATCACCAAGCACACCAGGATCACCAAGTACACCTGGGTCACCAAGCACTCCAGGATCACCAAGTACACCTGAGTCACCAAGCACACCAGGATCACCAAGTACACCTGAGTCACCAAGCACACCAGGATCACCAAGTACACCAGGATCACCAAGTACACCTGGATCACCAAGTACACCTGAGTCACCAAGTACACCAGTACCACCTGAAGGTTTCTATTGGCACTTATTAATATTTTTTATTAATTTAATATATAGGCAAAAATAAGTAATTTTTTTTTAAAAAGTTATTTGTGAAAAAGAGAAAGAAAAAATATTTGTCTTCTTATCACTTATTAGTTTTTTTTTATTGAAATTTGTTTCTTTCTATCCAAGGTAACTATTTTAATGTTCTATAACAGTTTATTGTGGGGTTTTTTTTTCATTTTAATTTTTATCACATTTTTTAAAAGTATTGTATCCTTTACGTAAATTTTTATAGATTGCATCTATAATTTTTATATATATCTTTTTCTTATTTTTTTTTATTAGTTTGCAGTGACCTTGTTGAAATGACTGATGCAGATTTATCTAGCCTTCCGATAGGACAATTCCAATACAAACCATCTGTAGTAGGGGGCCTGTTTGACTTTTCTGTTCCAAGCAGCAAACTTGTCATCAGAATCTTTGTGCCAATAGGTGCTCTACTTTCCTCAATTAATATCAAGGGAACATATGAAAAGTATGAAATAACTGAAATAGATAAGGATGGAAAGGAATCAATTAAGAAGGTACTTTCATTTCTTAAATTATTTTTTTGTAATAACAATTATAAAAGAAGGAATTATATTTTGTATAACTTGTAATTTAAGTTGTTTTGGGTGACGATGTTTCTGCCATTTTTATTAAATTATGTTAACATTAAAGCAATTTTTATTCATTTCATTTCGCTTACTTATAAGGCGATTTCATAAATTTCGTCTTTGAATCGTCTTGATACCTGTTTAAAAAACTAAGTTAAAAATAAAATACCTTTTGCTTTTATTTGAAACCTTCAACACTTTTCAAGGAATTCAATACAAATGTTTACCTGACTCTTACCTAAATTAAATTTAATGTCAAGCTATTTTACTCTAACAGAACACTGCAGGGCTTGATGTCTTCCCAGCTGAAACAAATCCTAGAAATGTGTTTAGTGTTAATATTAAGGAGGGATCTGAGCTTGTTATTACCATATTTGGCAGTGAAACTGGCTTTACCGTTAACATTACAGAGTTCAAACTTTGTCTACCTGAGATCAGTAAGTCAGTTAGCTGCATAACCTGAAAAGTTAATGAGGGTTAATCTTAATAGTCTTTCTACAAGTATCTATCTTTTATGAAAGTTATAAAAATGGAAGGCAAATAGAGCAAAACGTTTTAAAATGATCATTTCTAAGAGCTTTTCAAGGATCTTGTTTAATCTGCATTTAAAACTCATATTTTAGTTTTGTTTTGTGAATTCTGTGATAAATTTTTATTGTTATCAAAGCAAGATGAGCAACAAAACCTTAAATTTTAAAAAAGCAAAGATTTTTTTTAAAAAAAATTTCATTGTTATTTATCTGTATTTAATTTATGTGGGGGTCAGTAGCGAACAAATTTGAACAAATTCTATGTATCTTGATTTAATATTTAATTAAAATCTTACAGATTTCTGCCGTGTGGAATTTGAAAACGTGTTGGGACAACTTCAGTTCCTGACGGTGAATGATTTTGGTATCAGTTCAGCAGATGGCAGCATTGTCCATTATGGAGATTCAATTCAAGAGGGTATCACCGTTAAAGGAGGCTGCTATGAATGGTATGGAAATTTTTATATATAACTAGTTTATTTTCATCTAATATGATTGACTGCAGTATAAAACTGAATTACAAAATTACCTTTAGCATAATTTATAACCATGCTACTATTCATAATTTCAGCACATGCGTGCACTATCAGTTGGTCTGCAAGATCACCAGTGATTGCAATGTTTGTCCAAACTATACTACTGAGTGTATGGGTGATTGCCATGAGGCAGTAACCGTTGTGACATATGACACGGCAGGTGTGCCTAACCACTGTCAAGTCAATAGCTCCCAACCCTGTCTACCAGAACAATGCACCAGTAAGTGATGGAAGTTTTATTTTCTTTTTTTTTCCTTCTTGTGTCAACTGACAGAAAATTCAAGTTGTCCTGTAATTGTTAAATTTAGTATTAGCATATTTAAAGTTATTGGGTTTTTAATGACTTTTAAACAATATTTTCAGCCCCACATGAATGTCCAACCCCTTGGTCACCTTGGTCTGCATGCAGCAACTGTGAACAGATCCGTACTCGTACCTGCAGTCCAGAGTGTGGAGATGTCTGTAAAGACTATATTTTGAGTGAGACTCAAGAATGTCCATCATGTATCACAACAAGTAAGTGCACTTTTTAAAATATTTGTTTTATGTATAATATATATATATATATTTGTGTATAGGAATTTAAGATTTTAGCATTTTTCCTGAAAATACTTTATTTTATATCAAGAATCAAAATAAATGTTAACAATATAAACTTTTTGTTTAGTTATACACATTGCTCCTAATTCCACCCTTCCGAATCACAGCAACAACTCCGTATGAGTGTGGTGAAAATGAAGTGTACAAATGTGTGACCAAGCAGGAGAAATGCAGCGAGTCATGTGCTGTCTTTAGGATGAATTCAAACTGCACTGTACAGGATGATACTCCATGTGTTGACCAATGCCGCTGTGATGAAGGCTTCAAGCGGTAAGTCTTTATGATCACTTAAATTTGACAAACGAGTAAATTTATTAACAAATATGTTGAAAAACAGTAATGATATAACGTTCAACCATTTATAATGTGCTCATCAATTTCCACAATTTTTTTTTCTGTCTTGAAAAGTGATTTTTAATTTTTCAGTAATGTATTAGGCGAGTGTGTGCGCATTGAAGAATGTGAATGCTATGATGGCGTCAGTATGTCAACCCCTATACCACAATCTTTCAAGGTCAACGTTAGTAAATGCGTCTACTGGTGAGTTTTTCTTAAAGTGGGCAGTTTATAATAAAGCTGTTTTCAAAAGCTGATAGAGGTATAAAAAACAAAACAAACAAATGCAACTAAATTTTTTTTCATCACTTGTAAACGTGTCTCAGTGGATTTTAGCAGAATCAATTATTTACTTCTTATTTTTATTTATTTTTTAACTTGAGTGATTTTAATCCACAGTGAATGTAACCCTACTGGCTATAAATGTAATGAACGGGAAGACTGTAAGTTTAA
This sequence comes from Ampullaceana balthica, assembly GCA_944989445.1. NCBI lineage: Eukaryota > Metazoa > Mollusca > Gastropoda > Lymnaeidae > Ampullaceana > Ampullaceana balthica. The sequence continues at coordinate 32,427 of CALYLW010000760.1, read as the reverse complement.
CTTTCAAAAATACTTTTTAAAATCCATGTAATTAAAAGATGTTTTATTGAAATTAATTTTTTTTTCTTTTTCAAGTGAATTGTAATAAACTTATCTAAAGCTGAAAAGTCAGTTATAATGTTAGAAATGGAAATTATATGAAAATATTAAATGTTATAATTATTTCAAAATATCAATATCAATGGCAATGCATGTTTAATAATTATTATTTATCATCAATCAGGCTGTGAATTGAGTGAGTGGACTGAATGGACACCTTGCTCACAAACATGTGGTCAAGGCATTACATCAAGAAAGAGGTTATAATTCACTTCTAAAAACATTTGATTCTCAATTTTTAATTAAAAGCAAAATATGGTTAACATTCTGTTTCATTGATTCAAGGAAATATGTGCATATTGAAATATTCATGTTTGTAAGATACTCTTAAATCATTTTTAGTTACAAATTGCATTTACACACAAACTTCTTTGCTACAACTGTTAAACTAAAGAAAAATCATTTGGCCCTGATCTGTCAGTGAACACAACAGTGGCCTGTAAAACCACAATGGGAAAGGATATTTTCTCTAGTTCAAAGTGAGTGGTGCTTTGTAAGTAGCACTCAGTTGGACAGCACATACAAATGTTAGATGTCCTCAGAAATTCCAGGTGACCTCCAGTAAAACAATCAGATCTATAACAGTATCAATGAAAGTAGCCTCTGTTTGACCCGATACAATTCACAGGCGATGCTTTGGATGAATTGTCATTTCTAGACCTGGATTAGTTCTAATGGGAATAAATTTTAATTTACCTAAGCACATTAAACCCTCCCAGCTAACAAGCTTCCATAATTTTTGACAACTTAAGATACTTCTAAGCTACATTTTATTTTTCTCTTATGAACATTTTTGGTTTCCCCCAAAAATTAAATTTTTAAGTTTTAAAATTTAGAAATTAGTTTAAATTTAAATCATATTTATTTAATAGTTCTAGGTTTGCCTAAGCCTTTTATGATCAATGTTCCCTTTAAGCTGTATGGCCGGGTGATATCTGACCAATGCCACACAGCAGTTTAGGCACACCATGAAGCAAAGTTAGATAAAGATCATATTTCATCTATGTTTGTGGGCTTTAAAATTTAGCACAAAAATGGATGTTGTGCGGCTTTGCACATGAGTTGGTTACTTTGCACTCGGACCAACAATCCTAAGAGGGAACATTGTTTATGACCCTGGCAAAATTGTGCCCATCGTTGTTGGCTCCTGATTTTTTATATCTCCAAGATGAAAGAATGTAATAAAAGCTGATATCATGTAATTTATTGTGAAATGAGATTCTAATACAAAAAAATGAAAGCATTTACATTGCATCTGAAAATAATTTATACACAATTTTCAGAAATCGTTATGGTAATGGCTGTGATAGTGATGTCAAGCTCTTGGAAGTACAAGAATGCAATCTAGCTGAATGTCCATGTGAATTTGAGGGAGAAGTATGGGAATCAGGCAAAACTGTCAGCGATCGTTGCCGTGTAGTGTAAGAATTACTGACTTTTCCTGTTGTGCTCATCTATTTAAATTTTTTGGTGCTTTTTTCAAAGTATAAAATTTTATAGAGATATAATATTATGGATATTAAATACAGCATAAGAGACTATACTATAATTGTAATTCATTTTTTTACTTTCTTTTAAACAGCTCTTGCAAAAATGGAATGGTTTCATCCACTGTCTTCCCCAACATGGGTATGCTTGTTTTTATTACATATTTTTTAAATTTTTAAAAAGATTTTTAAATTTTAATAAAACATAATTTATTTTTTATATTTTATGAAATTAATCTTAGTACAACTAATCAGTTCTGTTTGTGATAGTCATTAATATTTTATTCAATACTAATTGCTTTTGAGTTTGTTTGTTTTTTATGTTATAGGAGATTCAACATGGCCCAACGAGCAATGCACTGAGAGATGCTATTGTAACTCCACTGGACATATGGAGTGTGTTAAACTACCAGAACTGGAAAAATGTGCTGAAATTAAAGCAAACTGCAACAATGTAAGTATTTTTGGATAAGGTTTTACAGGTGCAGAAAAAGGTTTTCAAATGAAAACATAAGCACAATACCATCACCAAAAAAAATTGAAACTTAAAAAAAAAGGAGGAAGTAGCTACAGCAACCAATCAGTAAAACACACTTCACATGTTTCATCTCAGATTTTCAGCAGAAAGGTGTTTTTATTCTAGTAACTTTTACAATTTGTGTGACTGAGTATGCCTTATCAAACATGGAAAGCCTCAAAATGTGTATTGAGAAATTTCTAACTGCCGCCACCTCTGTTAACAGGACACACATACTCTTAAAGAGACTGACGACCCATGCTGTCCACAATGTGTACCCATCATGAAACCATGCTCTTACTCTGTACAAGACACTGTTGAACTCAAGGTCAATGTCACTGGACGTGGCCTGTGTGTCTCAGATACCCTGGATGTTGGTGTAAGTAACTTAAATATATCTGACGAATATTTCTAAACCCAACTTTTGTGATAAGACTGGGAAAGAACACAGTTCTCCTACGGCTACAGACATGTTGTTTCCCTTTGATTAACAATTTAAAACAAAAATGAAAGTGGTATTAGTTTTTATTTCATTATGACATAGTACATTATTTCTATTATTCAGCATGAAATCAGTTCATTTACCTTGGTCAGGATAAATCACTGGAATTTATTTATTAAAAATCATTTTTGTTTAACTTACTGTCATTTTCAGGGATGCGAAGGAACTTGTGGATTTAGTACAGACATGGTTGTCAGAACTGAATTACAGGCAGGCAGATTTGAACTCTTCACCTCACAGAACTGTGCATGCTGCAAAGCTAGGGTTAGCAGCCGGTCAGTGGAATTCAAATGTCTGGATGGAAGCAAGGTTCAATATGATGTCAGCTACATATCTGGCTGCAGCTGCGATCAATGCTCATGTAAGTTCCAAAAAGTTTGCCCAAAATTATGTCTTTTGTAATTTATAGTCATGTAAAAATATTTTTAGACCAATAACACATGACACTTGAAGAAAGTTTTGACAAATCTGTTTTAAAACATTATCAATAAACTAATGCAAGTTATCATTATTTAACTTCTTTTTTTTAATCCATCTTTTATTACACAGAAAGCCAAGCTTCTCTCCCCACTGACATTTGACATGTAAAGAAGAATAACTTTAACTTATAATGCAGTGAAATAATTAAAATTATCAACTGCATTTAAGAAATAAAATTATGATGAATATAAATGTCTATTGTTTTTTTTTAATGAAACTGCATGTTTGTTTCTGTCTTAGAATACCATATTTATTTTTGAATGACTTAAGTTGTGCCTTAATTTTATTAAAAAGTTAAGTTGTTTTTTTCTACAAAAACACTCAGCAAGACCATAGTTCTATGAACATGATGTTTTAAAAATGATGAGAAAGTATTAGGACCTCAAAATATCTAAAGTTTACTCCACTGTTGTCAAATGTAGTATATGTTAAAATAGATAAAGAAGTGCTACTAATATGTAATTTTATTTATATTTTCAAAATATCAATGACCATTCAGATTAAAGTTTTGAGCTTTGAATTTTGTTAATATCTTCCAAAATTTTTGTACAACTCTATCATCACTATGGATTCGGCACATACCAATAATCAGAAAATGAGAGAGCCAAGTAGCAAAACAGGGAGCATCCATTGTACCTTCCCACACATTCAAACTGAGAGCAGATTATTAGAGCTAATATTAATGGTTCAATACTAAATTAAAGAAACTTTGTAAACAAAAAGATAGTTTCTTTTTAAAATAAAAGACTACCAATGTAAAAAGAGTACACAAAAGATAGCTTAAAATTAGATCTCCAAAATGAATATGTAATTTTTAAAGACAACAATAAGAACTTATGATCCTTTATTAAGTCTAAATAAATGGAACCCACCTTTATAGCCACATGAAAAGGCCTGAACAATAAAACATATAATGATAATGAGACCAAAGCTAAAATACTCAACACATATGTTGCATCAACAATTTCAGCCTCAGGTGACAAGGAATTTTTAATAAACTTAATTAAAATAGAAGAAATAAGTATCATAACCATAGATGAAAGAGGTATAAATAAACTTCTAAAAAACGTTAAAATGAACAAAGCTACTGGTCCAGATGAATTGCAAACAAGGCTAATAGAAGAACTAAACAATGAACTGTCCCCAATCCTTGAAGTACTTTTTCAATCCTCTCTAAACCAGGGTAAAGTGCCCTAGGATCGGAAACTAGCTAATGTGACAGTCCTTTTTAAAAAAAGAGATAAATTAGACCCTGGTAATTATAGACCTATTTCACTCACTAGAATTACCTGTAAATTACTATAACACATAAAATATAGTATCAACATAATGTTATGCCTACATCAACACAGCTTTAGGAAAAACAGATCATATGAAGCGCAATTAATTGGTCTAATAGATATACTATGTCAAAAGGTTTAGATAATAATAATCAAATAGATACAATATTATTAGATTTATCAATAGCATTTGATAAAGTTCACCACTCTAGTTGATTCAAAAAACTTAATTACTTTGGAATCTTAAAACCCATACATCAGTGGATCCAAAATGTCCTTTTGGGTAAAGAGCAAACTGTAATAATTAATGGATTTAAATCAGCACCAATAAAGGTTCCTTGGCCCCCTACTCTTCCTAATTTATATCAATGATTTACCCAACAGCATCTCATCAGGAACAATAGTTAGGTTATTTGATGATGATTGTATAATCTATAGAACAATAAAATCAAAAAAAGATCGTGAAATCTTACAAAAAGACCTAGATGAATTAATAAAATGGGAAGCTAACTGGAGTATGTCTTTCAACCCAGAAAAGTGTCAACTGTTAAGTGTAACAAGGAAAAAGAAAACAAATAAATCAGATCTATTTCTTTCATGGAAAACAACTAATCTAAACTAAAGATGCAAAACACTTAAGAGTAACAATAAATGAGAAATTATCATGGAATCCCAATGTCGATAAAGTAATTACAAAATCAAACAAAACCTTTGGCTTTATATAGAGTAACTTTTACAGATGTGATAAGAATATAAAACTAAAACGCTACCTTACTTTGTTGAGACCTGCACTAGATCTTCTACATGGGACCCATTCCCATGCACCAAAGAAAACATTGAGAAACGAACAAATTAAAAAAAGAGCTGCCAGGTACATTACTGGGGAATATTCAAAATTAAAAAGAGTAACACCATTAGTTAAATCAATAAACCTAGAAACACTAGAGGATAGAGAAACAAATAGCAAAGTAGTAGTAATTCTTTAGTCAGATAAAAATTTGGAAATACAACACAAAGTTAATGTAGCCGTGTGGTCGTGAATATGTATATATATAGCCGGTAGGTAGTTGTTCACTACTTCACACGCAACACACAAAAGTAAAATGGAATTCAGGTAAGCTGAGGACTATAGTTGGTATAGTGTTTATTTGGTTCTCTTCAAAGGTTCACACAGTAGCATCTGAATACGTAAATTGGATACAGGAAATACAGTGTACAGTTCTACTACAGCCCTACTCCTATCTCGCTACTCCCTAGGCACCGGGTCACTCTCTCTGTCTCCCACAGTCCTCTCCTTATATTGGTAGTCAGAGGAATGTGGGTGACATTGGAGATCGTCCTATGGCTCAAGTCGTAAAAACTTGTTCCATTCATGTTTTTCCCTGGCCACTATAAAATACTGTTGGCATTTCCCTGCCCCTTTGTCCTGTCTGGACACACTTAAAATTTCATTCATTGACCACTGCCCCATGACGTCCAAGGACCGTGGCCGAAATTGCTGGCACTTAAACTTGGGCTTTTGTTCCCAGCTAAGGGAAACAACAACCCACATTCCAATGTTCTGTCTGCCACTGATACTGGGTGAGGGGAAGCGTTGTGGGCTGAAAATATTGTGGCGGACACTGCCACATCCACCCCTGCTTTTGAACACCAGCGCCCTCGCTGGTAAAATGCAAATAAGAGTTATATGCATACCGTTACTAACAATGTGCCACGAAATGTTGACATAAACCTTTTGAAAATTGCTGAGAGAAAATATTGTCTACAAAACGACTAAGAAACATCAAATATGTTGTTCACATAGTGTAACCAAAAAACATACTTAAACTAAAATTATTTCGCCACATTTAAACGTCATGTGAAAATAAGATGTCCTCTAGTACAGTGAAATATACATCATAAAAATAAGTAACATGCAATTGCCAGTAAATACTAAGATATTGTTTATGTGGTGTTAAGAAATTGTTCATGTGATAATTACTTATCGTCCGCGTTCTCGGCCTGGGGTGACTGCGTTCTGCTGCCGTCTCCGGCGGTTGGCGATCCATGCTGACTGGCGAGGCGGGGCTTGCGGGGGTCGACTTGTCGCTTCTGTAATCTGACCATCTCTTGAGTAGTCAGTATCATAGCCAAGGTCTTCTGGGAGCTTAGTACACTCTGGCTTATTGATAGACTGACTAGGTTGAATTTGCTTGGGCGAGTGGTCATGGTGTGATATGGTGAAGTCCCTTTGACTATTGAATCGGTGACCCAAGTCTGCCATGTAATTAAACCGTTGGGGTTTGACAGGCTCTTTTAACACAGTGTTTGCCTGTGTAGAGCTGTTGCTGGTTGGATTCGAGGTCGAGAGCTTCTTCTTAGGCCTATATCTTTTTCTCTTAGGTCGGATAGGGCCTTTGTAAGAAACTCTTGTGCTTTCTCTAAGGTAGACCTCTGAAGGCGTAGGCACAGGCTTTGCGTTACAGCTTTCTCTTGTGGGGAATTGCCGCTGAAAGCAATCGGCCTGATAGGTCGTCTTGGAGAGTAGTGGGATATCTGGAGGTTGATATCCACTATTTGATTTCCGACAATTCACAGTGTTACGGCGCTTGATTGGCCGTTCTTTGAATTCGCCTTGGCAGACGGTACCATAGCTCGTGTTCTCCATGGGCCTAAGTGGACGAGCTGACCTGTCGCTCCTCACACGACGTGACTTCCATGTTGGGTGCTGCCAGTTATGTGTGTTGAGCCTAGTTGTCAGGTCCCTGCCATCTGTGCGTGGTGCATTCTTAGGCGTAGTTTTAAAATCACTACGGGGACGAGGAGCTGTGGATGCCAAGAGCTGTGGTACATGGTTGGCATGGGGTAGCCAACGTTTCAGTATATTCATACCGAGCAGCGCTGGCGCCTCCTTCTTCCGCACATGCTGTGGTTGGCTTATTGGTGTTGGTACGACCAGGAAGGGGACGTCACTCAAATGTTGCCCGAACACTTGAACGTCGAGAGTTGTCACCCCCAGGTATGGCACCTCAAATCAATTGACGGCTTGTAAAGTGACAAAGCCTGTGTCAAGGGTGAGATGGCCAACATGTTGATATAGCCAGGATTCTGTAATGGTGCTTACTTCGCTACCAGTGTCGATCAGCGCCGTAACCTGGTGACCATTTATGGCTACATCAAGAGTTGGGCTGGCACCAGTCATTCCTATCGACTTTACTGTAATGCGTCGGTTAACAGCTGTGTGTAAAGGATAAGATCGTCCGGACGAAGGTTGCTGTCGGGGCAATTCTTGGTCTGACTGATGCTGACGTGTCGTAGCGGTGTTTCGCTAGGCAGACGTCTTCGGAGTGTCCCTTCCGATTACACCATAGGCAGTGTTTGGACCGGTGCGGATGTTGTTGTTGGCCCAGATTAGGCTGTCTGGGTGCTGGTTGTCCATTCATGTTTTTCCCTGGCCACTATAAAATACTGTTGGCATTTCCCTGCCCCTTTGTCCTGTCTGGACACACTTAAAATTTCATTCATTGACCACTGCCCCATGACGTCCAAGGACCGTGGCCGAAATTGCTGGCACTTAAACTTGGGCTTTTGTTCCCAGCTAAGGGAAACAACAACCCACATTCCAATGTTCTGTCTGCCACTGATACTGGGTGAGGGGGGAAGCGTTGTGGGCTGAAAATATTGTGGCGGACACTGCCACATTAATATAATACAACCCTCAGATAGACAAAGGGATAAAAACACTTTTCTTATTTCGTATTCAAGAACGAACACATACAAATTCTTGTTCTTCCCGTCTGGAATTCGGGCGTAGAATGGGTTGCCTGATCAAACCAGGAAAACCAACACACTATTAACATTTAAAACTCTAATATAAATGCAAGATTAGATATAAAACATGGATAAGTATTCGATGCAACAATCTTCTGTATAGAAGGAGCATTTGTAATGGATAAGATAAGAGCTAAAAACTGGTTTTGAATAACACAGCAGCTAAGTTTGCATTTTATTTTTTAGTTGTTTTTTTTTGGTTTTGTCTATTTGTTCGTTGAGGAAGGCTTTTTGTCAAAACGTTTATTGTTTTGTGACGTCTTGTCAGGCTTATACATACTCTGTTCAAATAACATATATTTTTTAAAGTTACACAAAGCACATCTTCAGCTAGTTGTGCAATTACAGTAGCTGTGTAGTCCCAATAGTAGTGCTTTTAGATTTTTTGTTAAAGATCTATATATAAGCTGATGTTTGTTTACTAGGGCCACATCTACTGACATTCTCATAATTGTACAGCCTATATCCTCCCATCATCCCTTAGACACCCTACAACACACCATGCGCCAGTCTCAAAAATACAAAACTGATATACACATGGATTAATGGTATGTGGTGGGGGGGGGGCGCGCGCAAGAAGCTATAACAGTCATAATCAGAGCTGTTTTGCTATTTTTCAGTTTCCCATACCACTTCTTAAAATTTTGTATAAATACAAAGAATTCAAATAAAACGAAAGTGAACTGCCTTTTTGCATTAGTATTCTTTGATTGTACACTTTAAATTGAAACTTTGTGAGGATTGTAATGTTTGGTATAATTTTTTTAAGTGCTTTTTTAAGTAAAATCCACATGAATAACATTTTTTTTAAAGTTACGTCCCCTTTTCAGACCATGATGGCCAATGGGACAAGTAAAGCAGTGTTTATACAAGTTTCTATAGCCAAAGCATATGAGGGGATTGTGTGGCTAGCACAACGCCTAGCCGCCTTTGCTTCCCCAACTGATGTCAGATACCAATTTAGAGCTGGGTGGACTCAGAGACCCCCTTTAGCCTTGAAATAAGACCCTGCCTTCACTGAGACTCAAACCCGTAAAAATTAAAATTAAAGGCAATATTGAATTCAGTCAAACTTGGGAACAGAAAAAGTTTCTTCTTTTGTGCACTTGAATACACTCGACTCAAGTCAAAGGTTGAAGTTTAATAGACGTAATTTTATTTTTGAACTTGGTAATACAAACGTGTAGCATTAACATGCAGGTTTATTAACAATCAATCAGAAGTAAACACAACCAATGTTCCTTTTAAGCTGTGCGGCGGCGGAGCTGAGAGGCGCCAGGCAGTAGTTTTGATTTACAGTGCAGTGAATTTTGATAAGAACAAACTACATGTAATATTGATAATAACTAAATTAAAGGTAATATAAATATTCCTGTAATCATTACATCTAAACATCAGTTTGGCAATTAATTAGCTTCTTTGCTAAGAGAAACTGTAGAACAATTTGAAAGTCAGATCAGCTCATGAAATTTAAATACATGTAGATATATAAGCACCTGAATGAAGTCAGATGACTTTCGTGACACTTGTTTATGAACATTGGTGAGAAATAAAGAAATTTATGAAATAATGGTAAATACTGGAGATGTCAGCTTTAGTTGACATGCAGCACTTTGAAATTAAATTTAAGTAATTCTGTCTAGCTTAAGTAAGGTTTGTGTTGATAGAAAAATTAAATGTGAGCTGATGCAGACTTCAAACAAGATGTTTATAATCGCAAAGATAAAGGAACAATTCGCCCTGAACGCATAATTAAAGATTTATTATTTTTGATGATAAAGACAAAACTAAAGGAGAAACAAAAACAGTTGCATGGTAGCATTTCTGTTTATAAATAATTTTAGAGACTACATATTAATGTGAATATTGAGTTTTATTTATACTTTATTGACAAAAAACATCAACAATAATTGGTAATGCAAATCAGCCAAAAATTAAATTCTTCTCCATAACAATTGAAAAAAAAATTCTCAAACATTGTCATCAAATAATACTCTTCTATTTCTATACTCAAATTATTCACATATCTTTAAAAGATAATTATTGTAGATTAAGTGGCATAAATTATCCTGACATTTTCTGGTACAAATTATCCTTACAGTCACATCTTCTTGAATCATCCTCTAACATGTTATATCTTTATTTTGAACTTTATTTCAATAAACTATGCGGCTTATGTAAATAACAATTTTTCAAACAAACTTTCAGTTGACTTAATAATATAAAAACAGCACCTTTTGAATGTCACTGAAGTCTTAGGTCACCATCATGCGTGGGACAATGCTCATAGCCATGAGTTCTTGGAATAGCAACTTACAAGCATATGGGATTCGAATCTGGGAGATCTGTAGAAAAAATTAGAATCATGTTAATGAGGGGAAAGTCATGCCCTAATATTATTCCCACTTTGGTATAAAAAGAAGTATATTATTTCAACATGCCAGCTAAGATCTGCACAAAATTAAAATACAGTCGAACCCACTTATCTCGAGCTCGGTTATATCGACCACCCTATTATGTCGACGTTTTTTATTGGAACCGCCAAATTCTCTCTTTGTCTTAGCATTTTCTCATCGGTAATGTCGATTCTTTTATGTCGCCGAAACCTAGTATCTCGAGCACAAAAGAGGGCCAAATTTGCAACTTAACTCGATTTTCGTCGGTTGAAAATAAAGGTTTGTATCGAGAATCGACGGTGGTTTTTATATAATTAAATAAAAAAATTAATAAATTATTATTCTTTTAAAAGTTTGTTGTTGTTGCTTTGTTACCAGTAAGATAAGTGACTGTGACACTAACACGCGCGTGACGATGAAACTGATTAACACAGTACTGTGTCAGTACACACAGCCCACAGCGTGCTGTGATCAACGGTCAAGGCCACAATAGTTTTATTTATATTACAAGTTTGATTGACTGAGGAAATTCGAGAGCGTTCTGATAGTAACAGATATCCTGCACGTCAAAAGCATTAAACTTAAAATTACCATATTGATATGTTTATTTTTTTTTATTTGCTGATTCGACGGGCATTGCAAACGCGATCGGCTGTGACACGCGCCATGGGACGACGCGAGGCGAAAACTTTGACCTTTTAACGCATGCGCAGACAATTATAAACTGGTAACTTTTTTAAAAATTATTAAATGGAATCGAACCATGACAGAGACGTTATCAAAGTCCTTTACTTCGGCATAAATATATATACATCAAAAGCATTAAACTTAAAATAACCATATTGATTTGTTATTTGTATTTTAAATTCGCTGATACGACGGCAAACGCGACTGTGACACGGCGAAGCGTAAACTTTAACCTTTTAGCGCATGCGCAGACAATTATAAACTGGTAACTTATTTTTCATTAAATAAATGGAATCGAAACATGACAGAGACGTAATCAAAGTCCTTTACTTCGGCATAAATATAGATACATGTGTATATATATGTATATATATATATATAAATTCCCGATTAGTCATAACTTTTCCCGACTTTCAAGGCCGAGAATTTATTTTTAAGAATTCCCGACTTTTTCCCGTTTTCCTGAGTGGGAGTTATGGTTATAGTTATATTTAAATTTTAAACGGTCCTTAAAAACGAACGGTCATTACATTAATTACAACCTTAGACTTAGGAAAGAGTGAAGAAATATTAGGGTTCCGATACGATTCCGATAAATCATCCCATCACTAATTAACGCTAACTAATTAATCATGTACATAAAGAAATTTCAAGCACATGTTAATATTTTGCCGCCATATTGATTTTCCTTTATCTCGATCATCGGTTATGTCGACGCCATTTTTCATACCCCAACGCCATCGACATAAGCGGTTTCGACTGTACATTGAAATGCCACAAATTACTAAATACCATAAAAAACAGAATGATGTTTCTAAAGAGAACAATTTCATTAAAATTACAATATCAAAAATTTCAAGTCAGCTTCAGATAATACTTTAGAAAACTGTAATATAATTCATCTCGAATATGTTCTTTGCATAGCTTATTGATTTTTTATTAAAATAGAGGGATTAAAAAAACTAAACTATGCCTCCTTGAGGGGCAAAAATTAAAAATATTTCCCCAGTTTTAGCAGGCACATTATTCTTATTTATATACTAAAAATTAATGTTGATTAAAAACTGATAAGTTTTATTTATTTACTAGAAAGAACCATTTAACATTCAAGTCAAACTAAGAGAACTTCTAATGTACTGAAATTACTGTATAAAACGAGAATGTAAAGAAATAAATTCTGGGATTTAGATTATGGGATGCCAAGATCCATAAGAATTTAAAAATTTACATCTAAAACTAGACAAATTTATTTTCCCAGACTTAAATTGATTTCATTAATTGTTTTAATCTCCAAAATTTAGAGTATATATATATCATACAAAGGCATGGTTTGCTTTTATAACTCAATGTTTTTTCAAATCATACAAGGACCTGAGAAAATACAAAAAGTGTAAATATAAATTTAAATGCTATTTAGTGCACTTTGAAGTCTATTATGGGAGAATAGTATTTTTATCAGAGCATTTAATACTTACAAGCCAGCTTTACATACATACATACACACAAACCTATAAATTTATTACTTTATACCAAAGATAAGATTGTACCAATGAGCATTGGAATTCAAAAACACTTTATCAAACTATAGTACCATTCATCAAGGCTTCCAAGGATCAGTGAAACAGCCCCAAAATTACCTTAGAGACAGTGAATCTGCCTCCTTGTTAAAAAAGTATTATGGACCCCGTAGTAATTTAACATTAACCATTGCAACAAATAAAATTAATGCTCTTACCTGAGTTTTGTTCTTGCAGGATCGGCATTCAAATGTCTGGTTACGCAGATTTGCTATAGCAATGAGGCCACAAAGATTGCAGACATGAACTCTGTAAGGGTCTGAGGCTTCGAATAATCTTTCTCGTAAAAACTGGGCAGCACCATGTGCAATCTGACAGTCTCTCTCCATTTCACCAAACCTAAGGCCTCCATCCCTGTGAAAATATCAATTTCAATTCCTTTGTTGTAAACGAAAATTAAAATTATTGTAACTAACCATTCTCAACTACTAAAAATGTAAATTTCAATTGATAATCCAAGTACAGTTGAACCCGGTTATGTCGCCGGCCTAGGGGTTTGCCAAAAAGCGTCGAGATAACCAATGATCGAGATAAACGAAAACCAATATGGCGGCACAATATTAACATGTGCTTGAAATTTCTTTATGTACATGATGTGCGTTAATAAATGAGAATGTACATGCACGTGTTTTTTTAGTTGTTTTTTTTACACAACAGAATTGCTGTTATTTGTTTGATAAAGTGATTAGCATGCTATACAAATGTACATACATGTTTGCTAACAACAAAAGGCATATGTGCACCAACTAACAGCAGAAATTTACCAATATATGGAAAAAATAAACAGAATAGCTACAGCATGTTATCCTTCAAACAAGATCAACAAGAGTAAGTGAACTATCATTAGAGTGAATGACCATACGGATCGTGATCACGCGCTACGTAAACTCAGCACATGCGCAGTGAACCAAGTACGATCCATTTTCTTATCTTATCTTATCTGTTTACAGACGCTCCTTCTATACAGAAGATTATTGCGTCCTACGCTTATCTATGGTTTGTGTTTAGTCCTGCATTTTTATTAGAGATTTAAATGTTGATAAAGTGTTGGTTTTCCTGGATTCTTCAGGCAACCCATTCCACGCCCGAATTCCGGACGGGAAGAAGGAAAACTTGTATGTGTTTGTTCTTGCATACGGAATAAGAAAGGTGTTTTTATCCTTATGTCTATCTGAGGGTTGTATTAAGTTATCTTTGTGTTGTATTTCTAAATTAGAATTAATTGCTTTATGTATGATTACTACTTTGCTCTTGGTTCTTCTATCCTCTAGTGTTTCAAGGTTTAATGATTTAACTAATGGTGTTATTCTTGTCAGTTTCGAATATTCTCCAGTAATGAATCTGGCAGCTCGTTTTTGAATTTGTTCTAGTTTATCAATGTTTTCTTTGGTGGATGGGTCCCATACAGAAGATGCATATTCTAGTACAGGTCTCACCAAAGTGAGGTAGCATTTTAGTTTTATATCTCTATTACATTTGTTAAAGTTCCTTTTTATAAAGCCTAAGGTTTTGTTTGATTTTTTAATAACTTCATTGACATGGGGATTCCATGATAGTTTCTCATTTATTAAGACTCCTAAGTATTTTGCATCTTTAGTTTGGGTCAGTTCTTTTCCATGAATGTAATATTTTGAATTTATTTGTTTCTTTTTCTTTGTTACTCTTAACAGTTGACACTTTTCTGGGTGGAAAGACATACTCCAGTTAGTTTCCCATTTTATCAATTCATCTAAGTCTTTTTGTAAAATTTTGCTATCTTGTTCTGATTTAATTGTTCTATAGATTATACAATCATCAGCAAATAACCTAACTTTTGTACCTGTTGAGATGTTGTTGGGTAAATCATTTATATAAATTAAAAATAGTAAGGGACCTAGCACAGTTCCTTGTGGAACTCCTGAGTTAACCTTTATTGGTGCAGATTTTATTGGTTATCTAGCATAAACGTAACCAATCGCAAGAGGTCAACACCTGCCAATATTGGACTGTATATATTTGAGAAATAAATAATTATTTTAATTATGCATAACTTGTTTATTTGTTGTTTGCGACATTGGTGACGCCCAGGACGATCCCAGGCCCTGCATTGGATTGGTACACGTGGTAATTACTGAACACTTACCCAATTGTTTTTACAACTAGGAATGAAAATCGTGAAAAGTGAACATCAACCGCAATAATCGTCCTTCAATATCACACACTGTATCCTTCATGTTAAAAAATACTTAGATAAGACGCACACTAATAAATACTAATATAAGACGCGTTTTATATTTAAAAAAATACAGTAGTGAGATGGTGAAGTGGCATCGACAGTGGCGTAGCTAGGGTCATCTGCGCCCGGGGACATGATACCAAGTCTGCGCCCCTTCTTGTACCAACATATTCTGGGGGCTCACTGAGCCCCCAAGAAAATTTTGAAATTTTACGGTTTATATGGGTTCATTTTCAAAGCATCTGGTATTTTTAATGAAATAGAATACAAACTAATAGTTCTCAATACGATTGTTAACAATTTATTTGAAAAAATATATACTCTACTAATTATACATGACTGGAATAGACATAGTCTACAACAAATTAATCCTCCTTGATTTGACTGTCGCAAACTCGTCAATCACGTTATCACAATTAATATTCTCAGTGTTTCCCTTTCGATGCTAGGAAATGCAAGATCACTTAGACGACTTGTCCCAGTGAAGCACGTAAATAAGACTAAATAAGATTCAGTTTTCTGTAGGACTGCTCACAGCTTGCAATTGAAACAGCAATTGTTAGAAGTATTTGCAGTGAAATGCGCAGATTCGGAAATACGTCATCTCCATAAAACCAAGAAGATCCAAAAGAGTTTCTGGTAGAACTTCAGTCCGTGTACTGAGCAGCATTTTGCTCCGATTTCTGTGCACAATTCGTGACCATTGACATCAATGTCGTAGAAATTTCCAAAATCTAAAAAATTTTGACGAAGTGTATCGACAGCGAGAAGAGTTTTGACGTCTAGTAAAAATCCACATTTGGTTTTTAGGTTTTTTAGAAGTAAAACCTTATTGATATCTCCTGTTGGAGTCTATCAATTACGCTGTTCGTAACGCGTGCAATTCTAAGTCCTGCATCTCTTGCTAATTCTCCAGGTATCATCTTATGCCATCTAATCCTTCTGTCAACCTCGATTCCCCAAGTTGTGCATCTTGTTTTTCCATTGTCTACCGCAACCTGGCTCAAATTATTACAAATTTTGACAATTTCTTGCTCCAGTGATTCAAGATCAGATGCTGCTTCCTTGAAATTCATAGTAGGATCCTGCAACTGTTTCTGGACTCAATCAATTTTCCCAAGTATGATGTTCCAGAAATGTAACAAAACTAGAAAGTTAAAGTTCAATATACCTGCCAGCAAAGTTTCTGCATCACTTCTGGTGTCAGGCGTCATAGTTTCATCTTCTGATAATTTTTTAAATAGCCCTACTGGTTCATCTAGTCCTTCAAAAACAGCTTCTGATCGTGCACTCAAGCGTGTTTCAGAATCCCTCTTCACTGTCATTGGCAGTGGCGTAGCGAGGGGGGGGCAGGGGGGGGACATATGTCCCCGGGCGCCACGTTAGGGGGCGCCAAAATGAGTATTAAAATTCATTACTCAATTTTATTTTGATGTAAACTATTGTATCCCAAATACGTTTGCAAGATTGAATTTTGGAGCTCCGAAAATATCTTCATTACAAACCATTTGGCAAGTATGATTTTGGCGCCCCCATTGAGCGTTAAGGGGCGCCATTCTACTCATAAATAAATGACACATCCACAATGAAGAATTTCTGATGGCGTTTAAAACAAAAACAGTGAGATGCTGGGAATGAGACTAGGGGAGCAGTAAGAGGCAAAGGCGATTCTATTAATAGAAATTAATAGAACAGACAGAGACGACACTAAAAGCAACCAAAATGACCAAAACAAGAAAAAGGAGTAGCTTAAAGCAGGTAAATTTATGATATAAAAAAACAGGGTATTAGTAGTCCTGACAAGACGTAACACAACAGCGAACGTTTCGGCAAAGAGCCTTCCTCAACGGACAAATAGTACACACATGAAACGAAAAACACGGAATAATAATAAAAAAATAAAAAAACACTTAGCTGCGGTGAAATCCAAGCAGTCCAGTAGGGATGTTTTTTTATATAATAAATTTACCTATTTAAAAGCCTGATTGCAGTCTCACCCCCATTACTTTAGCTTAAAGCAGTGGTTCTCAAACTGTGGTCTGCGGAGCACCAGTGGTCCGTGAGCAAAGCATGAAATTTACGCACTGTATGATTCATCGGGAAAGACTAGCAAGTTAAAGAATTAACGCAGACTTAAAATGTTTTTAATCTTGCCTAAACAGTTTTTACATTTTATCAAGGCTCGTCTATTAAATTCTCGTCTCTTTGATTTCTTATGTTCGAATATAATCTTGAAAATTAACAGTTGCTGATGTGTACTGAAGTTCGCTGGTTATCAGACTGTTTAAATAACGTGATGACTTAAGAGAGTTTCTTGTAGAAAAAACTCAAAGCTTGTTGATCATTTGAACAAAAGCTTATGGGTTGCTGTTCTGGCTTATTAGGCTGAAATTTTTGAAGAACTCAATAAACTTAATTCAACTCGGCAAGGAAAGCAGACACATTTAATTACTCTCAGTGACAAAGTGTCTGCTTTTACGAAAAATCTTGATCTTTGGACAAGAAGATTATTTCAAGGTACCTTTGAGATGTTTGAACAATTGTACGAAACCACCGAGAAACCAGAAAATGCTGAAATAAATAAACAAATTGTTGATAAATTTGATTTCTGGTCATATTCAATAAATGCAGAACCAATTTAAATTCTACTTTTGTGATTTTTAACGTTCAGTGGTTTTTCGTGGGTGTCCAGTCCTAATCTCGCACACATTCACTCATCAAATAAAAAAATGGCCAACATCGTAATTAAACCAATTCATTGAACTGACCAGCGATACCACTTTGAATATGTTGCATCAGAAAGTGGGCTTAATGAAATTTTGAGTACTCCTAACTGTCTCAGCTAGCTTTTAAAATACGTTTACCCTTTGCAACTTTGTGAAAATGGATTTTTTGCTTTGCTTAAAATAAAAACAAAACATCGTTCGTACTAAATAAACTAATACAGCAGTCTTTTTAATACAAACTACTATTTATGACTTAAAGTTTTTTTTATAGTAAGCAAGTAGAATTAAATAAGAAGACTATGAGACTAATATAAATGACATTTGTTCGTTACAAAAGAAAGCCATAACAAAATTGTTTTTGGAGCACGCAAATCGTAGCATATTAGTATAGTTTTACTAACTAACATGTATATTACTTATAGCTAGCTATATACACATTATAATTATATTTAACGTTCCAGCACGGCAGTAGAACAATTTTTAGTAGTGGTCCGTAGCTAAGACACACATTTTTCAAGTGGTTATTGAATCTCAAAAGGTTGAGAACCACTGGCTTACAGAATGGTTAATTCACGTCCCTTTGCTGCATGCTGTGACTCTTTAAAAAAATCTTACTTCCCCAATCCCAAAGTGGAGGGAGTTAAGTGTGGGAGAGGAGGGAAGGTCTCTCCTCTCACGGGCTTCCATCTGTATGTCAAAGCAAGTTGGATTCCTTTCACATGAAACAGCAGACACCGCCTCTCTTTCCTGTCTCTCTGTGATCAAACTTGTTGCTCAATATGATACTCTGTTAGAAAAACATCTACAACATGCCCGAGATAATCCAGGTTCAGTATCTTATTTCTCACCGGAAATCCAAAATGAATTTATCCACCTACTTACATTGACTGTAAGGAATCAGCTGTTGAGTGAAATCAGAAAAAAAAACTACTACGGTATCTTACTTGACTCAACATTCGATCTAGGACACCGGGAACAGTTTTCTCAAGTCATCAGATTTTTGGATGTGGATTTTCAAACTAAAAAAGTAACCATCAAATAATCATTTTTAGGTTTTGTACAGATACATTCCAAAGACGCAGCAAGCCTTGAAAGAGTTATCTTAGAGAAACTGGAATCTAATAGCACACCATTAGCCGACTGTCGGTCACAATGTTATGACCATGCTGCTGTAATGACTGGACATACAGCGAATACGTGACAGAAATCACAGAACATTGTGCATCAACTGTGACAACCACAGCTTAAACTTAGCAAGAGTATACTCAGATAAACAGGATCCAGTTACTATCATGTTTTTTTGGAACAGTTGAAAGTATACAGGCCTGCCAACCTGCCAAGAAAAAAAATCTGTAGAGGGGTCCACGCGCGGCGTTGCAGCACCCCACGGTGCTGGTTTAAGAACTACATACTAAATAAATATAAAGTAATAAGTTAAATCCATATCTTTTAATTTAAGTGTCTACAGAACACCACAGAGTACTGGAAATGTTTACATTGCATTCAGATACACGAGAGAATAACCATGCTTTTCACATATGAACAGAGGCTGCATAGAGTTTAGCTTTCCAGCATTTCCCTAGTGGCCTTTTGAACTTGAACAGTTCTTTCGTCAATTGAAGTTAGCTTTGCTTTTAGATAAATAGTTTTTAGTTAGAAACTTTAGAAAGAGTATCATTCATCTGAATTAACCGAATTAATGATTGCTCTTGTTTCATTGTAATTTTTCTGGAAACATTTCTTAGAATCTGGCATTAAAAAGATAGGTATTAGAAAAATCTTTATTTCTTCCAAAAAGTAGAATGGTAAATAAAACTTTCCATCTCTTATCTGAATTTCCTATTCCTTCAACAATAATAAAAAAGTAATTTTGTTAACTTAACAGGCGTAGATTCACTACTTTTACTTTACTAATCATTGTAATTTTTGCATTAAACTATTTTTTATTGTTATTGAACCCACCACTTTCAAAAGATAATTAGGTCTGGAACAGATTGCAAATGTTTCGCCACGGCCACAGGCGAGTGTTTTTCCAAATACTGATACTGTTACAAAAACGAATGTCCCAATGACGTCTTTTCTTTATTTGTTTAGTTAGACTAGTCTTAGTACTAGTACAAACACTCTGAAGCTCAGTCACTGGAAAACCGTTTTTAGCAGCGTTCCTTACAAATGTATCCATTTTTTTTTAAAAGTCACAGAACAGCTGAATTTTTTTTTATTAGGCTGGTAAAAGGAATAATGTCATGTACGATCGGATGGCCAACGAAGAAATAGTTAGATATCGCGGTTCGCTTGGATAACGGAAGTACAGGAAAAAACCTAGGAAGTGGCATTTTCATTTTCGAAATACATCACCGCCATTATTAGTATTAGCTTTTTCTTTTTATAATTTTTTCGCATTCGGATTTTTCATGGTGAAATTATTTTTTTTCGGAAAATCGGGAGATTAAGGGTCTTATCGGGATTTCGTAAGCATGGGTAAAAATCCTTATAATCCCGAAAAAATCGGGAGGGTTGGCAGGCCTGAGTATACATTTTTTTTCTCTCGTTCAACAACTCGTTGGGAATAATTAAAAAGAGTTGTGCCCATCACAATGAAGAGGGAGTCTGAAACACGTTTGAGTGCACGATCAGAAGCTGTTAAAACAATTTATAAAGGACTAGATGAACTGGTAGGGCTGTTGGAAAAATTATTAGAACTTACAAATATGACACCTGACACCAGATGTGATGCAGAAGCTTTGCTGGTAGGTATATTAAACTTTAACTTCCTATTTTTGTTACATTTCTGGCACATCATACTTGGGAAAATTGATTGTGTCCAGAAACGATTGCAGAATCCTACTGTGAATTTCGAGGAAGCAGCATCTGATCTTGAATCGCTTGAGTCAGAAATTGTCAACATTCGTGATAATTTGAGCCAGGTTGCGGTAGACAATGGAAAAGAAGATGCACAACTTTGGGAATTGAGGTTGACAGAAGGATTAAACGACATCGGAGGATGCCTGGAGAATTAACAATGGATGCAGGACTTTCTGCAGAAGAAGAAATTTCACGTGATATGAACAGCGTAATTGATAGACTCCAAAAGAGATATTAATACGGGTTTTACGTCTAAACACCTATACAACAAATTTGGAATTTTACTAGACGTCAAAACTCTTCTTGCTAGATACACTTCGTTAAAATTGCTTAGATTTTGCTAATTTCTACGACACTGACGTCAATGGTCACGAATTGTGCACAGAAACCGGAGACTGAAAAATGCTGCTCAGTAACTGGACTGAAGTTCTACCGGAAACTCTTTTGGATTTTCTTTGTTTTATTGTTTCATATGGAGATGAAGTATTTCCGAATCTGCGCATTTCACTTCAAATACTTCTAACAATTGCTGTTTCAACTGAAACTGTGATCGGTCCTTCAGCAAACAGAATGCTTATTTTGTCTAATTTATGTGATCAATGGGACAAGTCGTCTTAGTGATCTTGCACTTCTTAGCATCGAAAGAGAAACACTTGAGAATATTAATTTTGACAACGTGATTGACGAGTTTGCGCCATTCAAATCAAGGAGGATCAATTTTTTGTTGACTATGTCTATTCGAGTCATGTATAATTAGTAGAGTTTTTTTTCAAATAAATTGTTTACAACCGCATAGAGAAATATTATTCTGTAATCTATTTCATTAAAATACCAAATGCTGTGAAAATGAACCATATAAAACGTAAAATTTCAATTTAATTGGGGGGGGGGTCCGACAAGGGGCGCAGATTTTGTGTCATGTCCCGGGGCGCACATTACCCTAGCTATGCCACTGGTCATTGGCACAACTCTTTTTAATTCTTCCCAACGAGTTGTTGAACGAGAGAAAAACAAATATACTTTCAACTGTTCTGTGATTTCTAGCACATATTCGCTGTTTAATGCCGGATATATGCCCAGTAATTACAGCAGCATTGTCATAACATTGTAACCGACAGTCGGCTAGAGGTATGTTATCAGCTTCCAGTTTCTCTACCATAACTCTTTCAAGGCTTGCTGTGTCTTTGGAATGTATCTGAACAAAACCTAAAAATGATTCTTTGATTGTTACTTTTTTAGTTTGAAAAATCCACATCCACAAATATGATGACTTGAGAAAGCTGTTCCCGGTGTCCTAGATCGGGTGTTGAGTCAAGTAAAATACAGTAGTACTTGTTTTTTGCTGATTTCACTCAACAGCTGATTCCTTACAATAGATTTAGTAGGTGGATAAACTCATTTTGGATTTCTGGTGATAAATAAGATACAGAACCTGGATTTTCTCGGGGATATTGAATGATTACAGAGAGAAAGTTTCCAACATTTTTATCCTCGCACCTTATGCAGATGTTCTTCATGGCCACGCAGTGACAAATTTTGTGAAACTAGAAACTTAATACAGGTAAGTATTCTTTTCAAAATATCGCGCCAACGTTGTTTTTTCAATTGAATTTGAACTTGTACATCAATTCCAGTTTTATCAAGTATTCTCCGCTCAGCTTCCTTCCACGTAGTAAAAGCTCTGCAGTGGCCAAGACTGTTTTCATGAGACTGTAGTTTTTCTGGCTTTCTCCATTTGTTGAAACCATTTGCTTACTCAAATGAAGATTTTGAGTTTGAACTTGATGATGTAACTGATGGTCGTAGACAGAGGCGTCACTATGGTTGGTGTCACCCGGGGTGGTAGCTCATAGTGTCCCCCCTTCACGACTTAGCGCATAGACCTCCTCCGAGTCTTTCAATGCTAAGTAACGGGAACATACTGAGTTTTATATTTTGGTGTCACCCTGGTGCGTTCTACACCCCTCGCATTCCCACTTAAAGTTTTCGCGTTTAACGTATTTCATTGTATTTCGTTTGTTTTTTGTTTTTTTGGTGTTTTTTTTTCTAAGTGAAAAAAAAATTGTTGTCTCTCTTTTTTTAAAATATAAAATCGTACACAGTAAAATTTTAGATTTTGGTGTCACACCCCTGATGGTGTCAACTGGGGCGGCCCGCCCCCACTGCATCCCCCTAGTGACGCCACTAGTCGTAGGTGGTCCTACTGTTTCAATTAGAACTTACTAAGGGCTTTGTAGACCTTAGTGGGTGCCCCATCACCCTTCCAGGTCAGTGGAGGAATTTCTTAGCGTTACTAATTCATCATTTTTATTGTGGCTTTAACGTGGGCTCGATCCCAAGCCCCTCAGCTTGTGAGGCGAGTGCACTATTGACTTCGTTATCCAGCCGCAGAAACACTAAACAGCTTTATTAATTGGTGAATATTATAGTCACGAGTGATTTACTCCCAGCAACTCACAGTTTTTATTTTTTTTAAAAGCCATCAGCAATCCTACATTGTGGATGTAATTTATTTATGAGTAGAATGGCGCCCTTAATGCTCAATTGGGGCGCCAAAATCATGCTTGCCAACTGGCTTGTAATTAAGATATTTTCGGAGCTTCAAAATTCAATCTTGCAAGCGTATTTTGGTTACATAAGTTAACATCAAAATAAAATTAGTTAATAATATTTAATACTCATTTTGGCGCCCCCTAACGTGGCGCCCGGGGACATATGTCCCCCTGCCCCCCCCTCGCTACGCCACTGGGCATCGATAACTAATATTTTCAAAAGCTGGCTATTGGTCATGGGGGTCGAGATAACCAACGTTAAGTGGCAAATTTGGCCCTCTTTTGTGCTCGAGATATTAGGGTTCGGCGACATAAAAGAATCGACATAACCAATGAGAAAATGCTAAGTCAAACAGAGAATTTGGCGGTTCCACTTCAAAAACGTCGACTTAATAGGGTTGGCGAGTTAACCGAGGTCGAGATAAGCAGGTTCGACTGTAATAAACTAATTTAATTAGTTTCTTAGTTTCTCTAAGCGTTTTTGTAATTTATAGGAATATGTTGACCTTGAAATGGCGTCTTTAATCAAACCACTCATGCAATTTTTCTACATTTTGTTAGTTATTTAAATAATTTGTGACAGCAAACTGCAGCGAAAAATGAATAAACATCTTACCTAGATCTACCCTCCATGGGCTGTCTGTTGAGGATCTGCACAGGACCTCTTGCTCTTGAATGAATTTTGTCATCAACCATGTGTTTCAAACGTTGATAATAAGTGGGTCCCAAAAAAACCTGAGCATTTAATTTCCTTCCAGTAAAACCATTGAACAATACCTGCCAATCAAAGAATCATATTATACAGCTAATTATTATAATTCAAGTTTTTTTTTGTTTTTTTTTAAAGTTTTTTTTGTGTAAACATACAAAGCAGGAGTAATATATCATAATCATACAGAATGGGACTGCGATAAAGCTTTTAAATAAAATACAAAATACACAAACAAATTGTGCAATTAAAACAATAAATTTGAGCTTTATTTTAAACTAAAACGACAATAGGCTAATGCCTTCATCAGTACAATAACATAAAATAGGTACTTACATATATTTAAATTCTTAAAACATATTATATCATAAAATAATTTAAAATATTCATGTAAAATAAAATGAAAGGAAAAACAAAAACAAATAAGGACACAGGATATAGAAAAAAGGAGGAAGTATCTAAAGTTACAGTTAAAACCACAACGGGAAAAAGATTCTGCAATTAGGTAAAATTGTGAATTTGGTTAATTCCATATGGAGCCAACGTACCAAATCGTTTTATAAGTCAATTTTCCATGTGGATCCTATCATGGGTATTGTTTGCATATAAAATACCAGTAACTATAACATCTGAAATACCGTCATGGTCAAAACTGTTAAAATGTTTAGATACAGGACATTGAGCCTGTTTATTTATATTATACAGGTGTTCTCAAAACCGATCTCTAAGACGACGACCTGTCTCACCCAAGTAAATTTTATTTCACCTCTTGCAAAGAATTGCATAAATCACGTTGCGACTTGTGCAAGTGAATCCATCTTTTATTATGAAGTTTTCAAGAGGGAAAGAAATTTGGTTAATTTCAATCACATATGGACAAGTATTGCAACGGTTACGGTTGCAACCTTTTGTTCCAATATGTGCTTTCATTGTGGGAAGGTGACTTCTTACAAGTATATCTCTCAGGCTTCTATCTCTCTGGAAAGCAAAAAGAGGAGGTTTTTTGAAGACCTGCTGAGTTAGAGGGTCAGCCATGATGATTGGTCGGTTTTTGAGAATCACCTGGCGGGCTATAAAATTGTGGGGATGAAAAGTTAAAATAAATTTGGATCGATCACATTGATCAGAAACAGATGATGTAAATGTGTCCTGTCTAGTCATGCCTTTAATTCGATCGACAGCAGATATTAAAAGTGTTGACCGGGTATGACCTCATTCGAAAAAAAATCAAGCATTTCATTACTTGTCTCCAAAAAGTCTGCCTCATCACTGCAGAGTCTTTTAAGTCTCAATAGTTGTGAAAATGGAATAGCGTTCTTACAAGATTGAGGATGAGACGATGTGTACATAAGGAAACTATGGCTGTCTGTAGACTTGTAAAATATTGATGTTGATATTTTGTTTTCTTTTAATTTAATTTGTATGTCCAAAAAATTGACAGCACTCCTATGGATGGTTGATGTAAATTTGATTGAAGAATGGAAATGACCAATGAAGTCAATGAAACTTTGCAATTGTTGCATGTCCATTTTTGTTATTCCTATACAATCGTCAATGTATCTCCTGTAGTACTCTGGAGAGATACCTTTGTAATTTTCACTCCATAGGTGTTCCAAATGGCCCATAAATATACATGCGTAACTTGGTCCCATCTTCGTTCCCATAGCAACTCCACTAATTTGATAAAAAAACTGCCCGTTGAACTCAAACGAGTTTAAATTAAGAACCAGCTCAGTTAATCGTAGTATGGCACCTGCGGGGATCTTGAGATTCGCCTTCTTGTTAAGAAAAAAATGAAATTGCAGAGAGGCCATCAGCATGAGAAATTGATGTGTACAATGAAGAAACGTCCAAGCAGGAGTAAAAGCTTAACTATACCCATCCAAGAAATCATAATATAAATGTTTCTTTATATGGTGGCACCATTAGTTTGAGTTGTCAAACCATGCATTTGTTGTTGATAAAGGTCAACCCAAGGTTTAAGGAATTCCATCTTGGAACTTTTTCTAGATTACAATTAATGAAAACTGACATCAAATTTGTTGATATTTTTTCTTCTCATTTTTTGCTATCATGTCTTTTTTGTTGATTTTTTTATCCCCATTTTTTAAAATCCTTCCTTGTTAACTATTTATTACAGATGCCTATTACAGTAGTAGAAGAAAAAGAGACACCAACACACAAAAGTTAGTTAACAATCTAACAAATTTAACAAATTGTGAAGCATATCTCATAATTATGTATACTGTATTTATTCGTGTATAGTGCGCAATATTTTATACAGAAAACAATTACAAAAGGGTAGATAAACAGAGAAAGTGAAAAAAATGTATACCAATTTTCAACCAAAAAATTTAGGGTGCGAGTTATACACGAGTGCATACTATACACAAATAAATACGGTAATTTATGCATAAAATCTTTTTTGAAACAAAGGTGACATTACCTCATTACCCCTGAGATTGTAACCATAGCGCTGCAACAATTTGGAGATTTTCTGCACATTGACTGTATCATTAAAAGGAGTAGCATCACCAATCTCTCCTTTATTTGCAGCCACTTTACCTTGCAAGCACTCAATCAAATGGCCAATGGTCATTCTAGATGGAATGGCATGAGGGTTGATGATAATGTCAGGCGTTATTCCTTCACAAGTAAATGGCATATCCTGAAAGGTGTTGAAAATTATTCATTTAAACAAGTTTTCTTAAATGTACTTAAATTTGAGCCTTGAAAATTTGTAAAAAAATTAACACAAATAATTACTTATATATAATATTCAATATTATTTCAATTGAGGCTGAAATATGCATTACAAAAACAGATCGATAAAAGTGACAACATCTGAATAATGAATAACAACTTACTTCCTGTCTGTATGTAATTCCACAAGTTCCTTTCTGACCATGGCGACTAGCAAATTTGTCACCAATCTGTGGAGTTTTCACTGTGCGCACACGAATCTTGCAGAATTTGTAGCCTTCATTATTGATTGTAACCATAACCTGTACATAATTCATTGTCAAACTTGATATTTATTCATTTTTTGAGAAAAAATATAATTATATATGTGTATATACATATATTTACTAATTCTATAAATGAGGATCTAATAGTAGATACAACTCTATGAATCTCTACTAATAAAAACTCTATTGAACACTAGCTTAAATAAAATTTGTCTTCAAATGTATTAAAATTTAAAACTAAAACCTGATCAACAATGCCTGTTTCACTGCGTCTCATGAAAACACTGGCATCCCTTTTGCTGAAGCGTCTGGCTGTGCTATCCAACTGTTTCATTGTAAAAAAAAATTAATCATAACAAAACTGCTTCATTTCAATATGAAGTAATTCAATTAAAACTATTAAAAATGTTCATTTATGTCATCAAGTAAAATGTCAGTCCACTCACTTCATCATCATTAGCAGGCAAAGTTAATGTTTTCCCAATGAGGACATCGTCCCCTGAGACGCGAGTACCAGGAGCTATGATTCCATCATCATCCAACTTGTCATAAATTGCAATTCGCATTCCTTGAAATCAAAAGTAATATAAAATAAATTATGGACACAAAAATTGAATACCATTCCATGGCAAACCATTACCTAATCACCTGAACCCATTTCAGCTAAACATGCTTTGATTATTTTCTCTCAAAAGCCTAAAGCAAACAGATGAAAGATGTTAATGTAATTTACTTTTAAGACATGCATTAGGATGAATAAGGATTTTGATCAATATTTAACAATATGGTCATAAATATTATTTTCTACATTGATTTCAATAGATTCTACATCAGTCTCTTGTTTCATCATCTAAACCTCCTATTCTAGTGAGCATGCATTTGGATGGGCTGTACTTAAAATTCTCATTACTTTTTTAATAAAAGGGGTAGGTAGTAAAGCCATTTTAATATGTATGTATATATATTTTTAGACCTAAATAATCTTTGCTTATTTCAGGCATTTATTGCCTATTGGCATACTCCACAATTAACATTTTCTTAATGTAGTAACTGATAGTTGAATTTTTAGATAAACAAATTTAGACAAAATACGAATAATTAGATAATTTTGGATCTCAATAGGTCACCTTGGCATGTTTCTTTGTTTGGTTTTTCAAACACTTCCTCCTGATCAAGACCTTTTTTGGATTCTGCATCTTTGTAAGAGCGGAAGAAGAAAGATCTGGAGGGAGGGTAAGGGGGAGCACTTTATGAAAACAGATCTTTAATGGATAGTCATTTATCATGTGAAATTAATTAATTTAATGAGCTACTTTATATATTGAATACATATTATGTTATTAGTACTTGAATATCAAAATATCCTACTTTTATTCAAGTATGCTATGCTTATTTACAAACAATAAATTATCTATAAATAATTGGTGGTACAGTTGAAACCGGTTAAGTTGACGGCGTTGGGGTATGAAAAATGGCGTCGAGATAACCGATGATCGAGTTAAAACGAAAACCAATATGGCGGCAAAATATTAACATGTGCTTGAAATTTCTTTATGCACATGATTAATTAGTTAGCGTTAATTAGTGATGGGATGATTAATCGGAATCGTATCGGAACCCTAATATTTCTTCACTCATTCCTAAGGTTGTAATGACCTTCGTTTTTAAGGACCGATTAAAATTTAAATATAACCATGTTTCCCAGTCAGGAAAACGGGAAAAAGTCGGGAATTCTTAAAAAAAAGTTCTCGGCATTGAAAGTCGGGAAAAGTTATGACTAATCGGGAATTTATTTTATATATATATATATATATATATATATATATATATATATATATATGCCGAAGTAAAGGACTTTGATTACGCCTCTGTCATGTTTCGATTCCATTTAATGAAAAATAAGTTACCAGTTTATAATTGTCTGCGCATGCGCTAAAAGGTCAAAGTTTACGCCTCGCCGTGTCACAGCCGCTAGCATTTGCAATGCCGTCGAATCAGCGAATAAAAAAAAATAAAAATAAACATATCAATATGGTAATTTTAAGTTTAATGCTTTTGACTTGCAGGATATCTGTTACTATCAGAACGCTCTCGAATTTCCTCAGTCTTGTAATAATATAAATAAAACTATTGCGGCCTTGACCGTTGATCACAGCACGCTGTGGGCTGTGTGTTAGACCTCGGCCGGCAACTAAGACTAAGTCAAAGTCTAAGCGAATTTTTTAAAAAAATCATTCCTTATCAGAATTCGACCTACAAAAGTGATGACGTGTATATTAATAATATTATATACATGTACATGTACTGGAATATTAAGAAAATGATTTGATTTCATCGTCACGCGCGTGTTAGTGTCACAGTCACGTATCTTACTCACTTACTGGTAACAAAGCAACAACAAAGTTTTAAAAGAATAATAATTTTTTATTTAATTATATAAAAACCACTGTCGATTCTCGATACAAACCTTTATTTTCATTTCTAAAGATATTCGTTTATCTTAAAAAATAAAATGATCAATGCATCAGAAAATGAATTAAGTTTAATAATAATATAACATGCACTGCGAAATAATGACGGATTAAAGATCGCTAACGCCGATTTACGGGCACCTCGGGTGAATACATCTAATTCACACATGGATCGAAAGTGAAAGAAGATAATAACATCCGGTAATTTTTATTGAAATCTCGTAGAATCACACAATAGCTGGAAGTCTCAAAGAAAGCGAGATGTCAACACTATTTTGAACTAAAAATGCATTGCTAGGCGAACCGACGAGGATCGAGCATTAAGTTGCAAATTTTGCCCTCTTTTGTGCTCGAGGTATTAGGTTTAGGCGACTTAGAAAAATCGAATTAGCCGATGAAAAAATGCTAAGACAAACAGAGATATTGGCGGTTCCAATAAAAAACGTCGAGTTAGTGGTGTGGTCGAGCTAACCGAGCTCGAGGTAAGTGGGTTCGACTGTATTATTTTATAACTCAACTTCATTTAACACCAGTGGCGTAGCTAGAACTTTTGCCGCCCGGGGCGGTCTCCAATGTGCCGCCCTTTTTAGGGACCGTCCATAAATGATGTCACGCACCTGGGGCGGGGAGGTGACTATGTGTGACAAGGGGGGTGTGTTTGAGAAATGTGACGCCACGTCAAAACGCACAACTTTAAATAAAATTTATTTAATGACGTTTACGTAAATCGTGTGTCACTGTCACGATATTAGAGTGCAGCCTTGCACTAAAAGGATACTTAAATGACAAAAATTTGATTTGAAACATGCTTATTTTCAAATTGAAAATACAGCTTTTATTGTGGGGATGGTCAAAACTTTATTGCGTCATATTGAAGAAAGGGTCTAAGTTTTTGTGACGACATGTGACGAGAGGGTAAAAAATCAGCCAAAATTGCGTGACGTCATTTATGGACAGCAAATTAGTCGATTATATGATAAATTAATAAAGATGGATAATTAATTGTAATTGAAACGAAGTAAAGGTGGGGAACATGTTCACCATTGCATGCCAAATGAATTTAAGCAGTAATTAAAGAGGCCGCATAAGATGATATACAGTCGAACCCACTTACCTCGAGCTCGGTTAGCTCGACCACCCCATTATGTCGACGTTTTTCATTGGAACCGCCTAATTCTCTCTTTGTCTTAGCATTTTTTCATCGGCTAATTCGATTTTTGTAAGTCGCCGAAACCTAGTACCTCGAGCACAAAAGAGGGCCAAATTTGCAACTTAACTTGGTTAGCTCGATCAACATGACCAATCGCCAGCTTTTGAAACTGATAGCTATGATTTTTTTATAACCAAGGGAAGGGACCAATTTTCTGCCTCACCAGAGTCTTCTGGTGAGGTCAGAGCCCTGCTTGCTCAGCGCTGTTACTTCTGGTACTATGCTTCGGTAACTAAGCGAATACATTTTTTTAAAAATCAGTCACTAGCGAACTCCACAAACAGTGATGACGTGTATTTTTAATATTTATAGACCAGAATATTATTATTATTAAGAAAACGATTTGATTTTGATGTCACGTTCGCTCGCGTGTTGGCTCTGGTATTCTGCCGTAACACAACATAAAATTAACTCCGGGTAGTAAGCTAATATATCGACTAAGTCCTGATAAAACGGAGTAAACAGTCATAATAAGATGGAATTTATTTAAATACCATATTATGTTTCACTCGTCAACTTGACAGAATTATTGAATTTCGCCGCGCAAACGACGATCCCCCCCACCCTATGGGTGGGGTTTAGGTGGGGTTGAGCTACACTGGCCATTTACCAAGGCATGCTCTGACTCAATTTAAAAAGAAAAATGTTCCTTCCCCCCAACCCACTGTAGATGTATAACAGTGGGGGAGGGGGGTCTTGTATTGGTATGTCAAAGCAAGAGGCTTCCTTTTATATAAACATCAAAGACCTGTCTAGCCTTCTAGCCTCCCCCCCCCACCCTCATTATCCTTAACTAGAAAACTCCGTAACTTGTCCCCCCCCCCTTTGAGTTCACTTAGAGCGCTGTAGTAATAGCCGTGACCTTTGACCGTACAGTGCCTCGACAACTAAGCAAATTAAAAAATTTTTTTTATAAAAAGCATTCCTTAGCCGTAGACGAAGTAGACTAAAAGTGATGACGTGTATATTATTTAGATACCGGAATAGGGAGAAAGCGATTTGAAGTCACCGTCGCTAACACAACAAAAACGAACTCCGGGGTAAAAAGCTATTACGGGCTTATTGAAGTTGCAGCTGAATAAATTATTTAAATTCCGAAGACTTAAAACTTAAATAAATAAGCCTAAACATTTTTAAAGATGAGTGTAAGCGGTCGTTCGATAGTTGTAACAACGGTAAACACTAGTCCTAGCGTAATGGTAGTCAATTATTAACAAATATATTTATTTGAATATTGATTGTTTTCCTTGGTCCTTATACAAATAAATGCCTTGGTATTTATTAGTAATAAACTTACACTAAGATTGTGACTTTAATTATAATTACATCATTAGTATTAGTAGTAAATAGCATGTAATACTAAAGTTCAAGGACGAACGAGCAAATGAACTAAAACTAGAGCCTCAGTCTCAGTCAGAGCCGAGTCACTAATTCATTTACATAAATCATACTCGCAAGGACGTTCCATTTCGCATAATATAATATATCACATAATTTAACATTATATTGATATTTCTTATATTCCGATACGATTCTGATTAATCGTCCCATCACTAATTAACGCATAACACGTATATAAAGAAATTTCAAGCGCATGTTAATATTTTGCCGCCATATTGGTTTTCGTTTTAACTCGATCATCGGTTATCTCGATGCCATTTTTCATACCCCAACGCCGTCGACTTAACCGGTTTTGACTGTACCTATAACTAAACATTTATAAAAATACACTATACATTTTTTAAAGGCCACAAGAAAGTTACTGAGGTCGCAGCATCCCCAATGAGACAAAACATATTCCAAATTTACACCAAAAAATATAACTTATCAATTACTATTCTTTTATTTTATATTTATATGTAGCCGTCTGCTAGT